>JWZX01000933.1:0-20526 GCA_001275005.1 Chrysochromulina tobinii
GGCAGCAGCGGCGCCGGCGCCGGCGCCAGCGCCAGCGCCGCTGCCGCACCGGCCGCTGCACCGCCCGCTGGAGCCGAGCCTCTCCCACCGACGCCCCGGCAGCTCGCCAAGCTGAGTGAAGATCAGTTGGTGCACCTGTGGGGTCTGGTGACGGCTGAGGTGCCCCCCGATGAGCGCCACGTGTACCGCAACACGGCCATCGAGGCACTGTGCGAACTTCTCGAGGAGCCGACTTCGAAGCTCGCGTATCTCGACCTGAGTGCCACAGCGCTCTGCGGCGTCGATGCGACGGGGAAACCACTGCTCGGGTGCGAGTATACGTCCGAAGCAGTGGAGCGGCTCTGCTTCGCGTTGCGCTCCGAGCACTGTCGATTGACCACTCTTAAGCTGACCAAGTGCCAGATGCGCACGGCGGAGGCGGCGGCGCTCGCGCTGGCCGTCAAAGCTTGCTCCGCCCACGGGCCAATGGTGCAGACGCTCGTGCTGGAGGGTTCGTCACTACCCGTGCCGCAGCTGCTCGGCCTGCGTGAGCTCTCGCAGGGGCTGCACAAGCGCTTCTCGTCCGAGTGCTCCAAATTGCATGGGTCGGAGGTGACGCTCATCGCACAGCTCCTCTCCGAGAACACGAGCCTAGAGCTGCTCGATCTCAACTCGAGTGGCCTCAGCGGCGGGCTCTCCGAGATTGCGAGCGCCATCGCCGCTCGCGCGATGCCGCTCACCGCACTACACCTCGGCGAGAATGGGCTTTCGGCCGCGCACACGATCGAGCTCGTGCACGCGCTGCGCACAGGCGCGCCACAATTGACGGACCTCGACTTATCGGGCAACCCGCTCTGCGGTGTCGAAGAGGGCGGCAAGGATGAGTACTCGACCGAAGCGATCGAGACGCTCTGCAGCTGGATCGCCGATGGCGCGGCGCTGCTCTCGCTCTCGCTCGTCGACGTGGCCCTCTGCGGACTCGCGCGCGATGGCAACGGCTCTTACCAGTCGCGGGGCATTGCGGTGCTCAACGAGACGCTCTCCTCCGGCCGCGCCGCCCAGAAGCATATCTCGCTCAAGTCGCTCAATATCTCCGGCTGCAAGATTCGCGAAGACGACGCGCACCATCTGGGCAAGGGGCTCTCGCGCAACCGGACGCTCGAGAAACTCGTGCTCGACAAGACGCCTCTCATGGTGCAGCAGCTCCTGCGTGGCGAGCGGCTCAGCTTGCATTCAGTCGACTTCAGCGAGGTGGACGCGACACTGATGGCGCAGCTGCTGCAGCAAGATCTGGCGCTCACATGCATCGACCTGGGCGGCGCCAAGCCGTTACCCAAGGAGATCAAGGTGCTCTCCGACGCGTTTGCACGGCTGCATGGGCGCGCCTCGGTCCGCGAGCTCTCGGTGAGCGGCCGTTGTCTCGGGCTCGAGGCCCTGCACGTGGCTGCATGCAAGTGCTCACCACGGCGCCCCCACCCTTTCCCCACAGGTGAGCGGCCGTTGTCTCGGGCTCGAGGGTTCGGCCTCGCTCCTCGACGCGCTCAAGGATTGCCCACTCGAGGTGCTCGACTTGACCGGCAACGAGATCTGCGGCATCAAGGCCACTGGCACCGACCCGTTCAACCCGTTCGTGCTCAAGATGGTGTGCGCACTCATCATCAAGGAGGGGTGCGCGCTGCGCCGGTTACGCCTCAAGGGCAACCATATGATCGGCAACGACGTGTACACCAGCGAGGCGGTGTTCCTTTTCTCGGAGGCGCTGCGATCGCCGCGCTGTCGGCTCGAGGAGCTCCAGCTCGGTCTTGTCAACAAGAGCAGCGGCCTGCGCGAGGAGGACGGCATGGTGCTCGGCACGGCGGTGCAGGCATGCGCGAGCCTCATCAAGCTCTCGGTCACGCGCGCCGAGCTGCCGATGACCGAGCTGCTACACGGCTCAATCTCACTCGATCTCGAGGGCAAGGGACTCGGGCGCACCGAGATGGGCATCGCCGCACAGATCTTGCGCTCGAACGGCACGCTGCGCACGCTCAAGCTCACCGACAACTGCATGGGACCCCACGGCCTACTCGCTCTCGCCGACGCGGTGCGCCACGCCCGCCCCCCACTCGAAGAAGTCTTCATGGGCAATCTGGGCATCTCCTCTTGCGAGGAGATCTATGTCTTCTTGCGTGCGCTGCGCGAGGGCGGCGCGCCGCTGCGCGTTCTCGACATCCACGGCAACCCGCTGTGCGTCGCCGAGGGCGGCGCCACCGCCAGCGCGCCGCCGCCGGGCAGCAGCGGCACCCAGCACGGTGGCGCGCCCGACGAGCAGCGCTGCTTGCGAGCCCTTGCCGAGGTATGCGACTGGATCACTTCTCCGGGCAATCAGCTGAGCGTGCTCAACCTGCGCGAGGTGATGAAGGAGGAGCTGCCCGCGGAGATCCACCAAGCCGCGCTCACCATGCTCTGCGCCGCGGTCGGGCATGAGCACTGCGTGCTGCGTGAGCTCAATGTGCACGGCTTTGGCTTCAAGCCCGCATCGGTCACGCTGCTTGCCGAGGCGCTCCTCCGATGCCCTACGCCGCTCGAGACCCTGGTGCTCGCACGCTGGGCGGTGCCTGTTCGCCGACTCGGGGTCGAGGCTGGACGTCTCACGTTTGGGGGCGCCAACGGCTGCCAGGAGGATGTGGTGCTTGTCTCACACCTGCTCGGCTCCGACATGCGCCGCGCCTCGCTCCTTTCCCACTCGTCGAGCCCGAACGCGCCCTCGACGAGCCCTCTTGGCGCCATCCTGCCACTCGTCGGCGCCCCCGCCGCGCCGTCCTTCACAGCGATGGTGCCCAACACAGCGCGCAGGCCCAGAGCCAATCCGGAGTTGCCCTTCTCGGTGCCCAGCGTCGACGCGGCTGGCAGGGCCGATCGTGCCGCGTTCAAAGGCAGTGGTGGTGACGGCGGCGGTGGCGGCGGCGGCGGCAGCAGCAGCGACGATGCGCTCGAGGGCGGCGGTGGCGCGGGCGGCGCCGCGAGCGACGGCATTGTGCGCTGCCTCGACCTCTCTGAGATCGGAGCCAATGTTGGGAGCGCGGGGCTGTCCGCGATAGCGAGTGTCATCCGCAAGGGGCAGCTGCCGCACCTGTGCAGCGTGATCCTCAAGGACACCTCGTTGAAGAAGGCGCAGCTCGAGCAGCTGCTGCGGGCGCTGCTCGACGGGGGCTGCGCTGTGGAGGACCTCGAGCTCTGTGGAACTGAGCTCTGCCTCTCGGCGCCGGGGCGTTTCTGCCTGGATGCTCTCCGGATCGTCTGTGCACTCATCACGCGCGCAGGGAGCACGCTGCGTCGGCTCGGGCTGCGCGGCACGCACCTGTGCGGCCTGCCACCCGGGAGCGATGTGGGCGACAAGTACAATCTGGAGGGCATCGCCCTCTTGTGTGCGGCGCTGTGCTCGGAACACTGCATGCTCGAGGAGCTCGACGTCTCCGACAATGGTCTCCGGGCGGAGCGCGAGCCCCAACCGCCCTCGCGCCTGCCCGCTCGCCTGTACGGGCTCACGCGCCAGGACGGGCCGCAGCTAAGCGCTCTTGTACCTGCGGTGCGCGCGCGAGTGCTGCGCGAGCTGCCGTACCCAGCCATTTTCGCCCGTGCGAGCGCGCGAGGCTTTGAACTGCCTCCGCTCGAGACGGTGGCGAACCTCGAGGCAAGTGCCTTCCTCGAGCTGTGGGGACAGGCCAACGAGGCCGAGCGACTCGCCGGGAGCCCAGCCAGCGCCGCGCCCGCCCGCGCGGGGCCGCCAACCTGCGCCGTCCCGGGAGCACCTGGCGCAGGAAACGATGAGGTGGGCCACCTGCAGAGTCACAGCAGCGGCAGCAGCAGGAGCAGCAGCGTGCTGGCAGAAGGGATCGTGGTGCCGTTGGCCACGCTGGGCTCGGCCGTGGCCGCCGCCGCCTCTGCCGCCGCCGCCGCCGCCGCAGCCGCGATGAGCCGCGAGCATGCGCCGAGCACGCCATCGCCCCCGATCCCGTCGATGCCCTCGGCGCCCTCGCCCGTTCTGATGAACTTCACCGAGGGCAGCGGTGTGAATGTGAATGTGAACTTTGCCGAGGGCAGCGGCAGCGTGGGCACGGCGAGCGCACGCGTACGTGTGCCATCAACGGAAATGGGCGCGCACACGGCGCACTATCCCGAGTTCTCAGCCGCCCACACGTCACTCATGGCCAAGCACCTGACACGCGACGCGTATTTATCCATGTGCGAGGTGCGCAGCGGGATGGCTGCCTTCACACTCGATCAATCGATCTCGCCCGGCCGGCTGCGCCCGCACGCGGTCATTGGCGCCGTTGCCGCCGACGTCGACTGCTACGACCGTTTCGTCGCACTTTTCGACAAGATCATCGAGGAGTGGCATTTGCTTCCGGGCTCTCGGCCGGGCAAGCTCGCGCACAACTCGGAGATCGACGCGAACAAACTCGAGCTCAACGCCGAGCTCAATGCCGAGCTCAACGCCTTCTTGAATGCCGAGCTCAACGCTGCGGGCAGTGCCGCGGGCAGAAGCAGCAGCAGCAGCGTCGACGACGGGGAAGGTAGCGAAGGCGGCGGATCGGCGAAGGTTCCAATTGTGACCGCAATTAAGGCTCCAATTGTGACCGTGAGCAGCGGCAGCGCCGAGGCGAGTGGCGGCGGCGCCGGTCGGGCGGGGTCCCTCCTCGAGGGGGTGCTTGTGCGCGTGGCCGTGAGCCGCAACCTCGCCGAGCATGCATTCACACCGGCCATGTCGAGTGAAGACTTTGCGGAGGTCGAGAGGGTGCTCCTTATCGCACTGCGTGCTCTGCCTCAGTGTGAAGGCGGCGCGGGCACGTACACGCCCTTCAGCAGCCTCGACGAGGCCGCGATGGCGCAGCTGCATGCTGAGGGTCTGCTCGTCGAGCCGGTGGACCCGATGGTCGCCGCGAGCCGAGACGCGGAGAGGCATCGCGGCCTATTCCGTACTCCACGCGGCGAACTCGCCGCGTGGATCAACGGCCCCGATCACCTTCAGCTCCTAGCCGTGCAACGAGTGGGTGTGGGCGTGGACGGCGCAGGTGCCGCCGCCGCCACCGCAGCCGCCGCCTCCCAGTCCCTCGTGCGGACCGTGTTTGAGCTGGTGCACAGCGCACTCGCCTCTGTGGAGAAGACGATTCGCGAGTCGAACAAGACGTTCGCGCTGCATCGGCGGCTCGGGTACGTGGGCTCGTGCCCGTCCGTGCTCGGTACAGCGCAGCAGGTGGCCATCCGACTGCCGTTGCCGCGGCTCGCACAGCTCCCGCCAGGCTCCCTCGAGGAGGTCGCGAGCGAGTTCTCATTGCGCGCGTCGCGCGTCGTGCCGGGCACATTCCCGCCCAACGTGGGCCTGCCGCGGGGCGACGCCGACGGCGGCGAGGGGGGCGCCGGGCGCGAGAACTCGGTCGCGAAGCTTCGGGGAAGGTTCCGAGCACCATCGAGACGGATGCAGTTCGATGGTCGCTCCGATCTCCTCCAATCTGAGCCGATCTCCTCCAATCTGCGGATGCAGCTCGATGGTCGCTCCGGCCGGGAAGAGCCGTTGGCGCCGCTCTCCGACACGTCGGCGACCAGCACCGCCACCAGCGCTGCTGCCGCCGCCAGCGCTACTGTCGCCGCCAGCGCCGCTGTCGCCACCAGCGCCGCCGTCGCCGCCAGCGCCGCTCCCACCGCCGCGCCTGCAGCCGGCCCCGAGTTGTGGGAGTTGAGCAACCGCCCATGCATCGGGCGGACGGAGGTGCAGCTCGCTCAGCTGGTCTTCGACAGCGCCGCGCTGCTGATGGCCGTGGATCGCCGAATCGGCGCGGGGGAGACGCTGCACGCGGCGATGACGCCGCCGCCGCCACCCGAATCCGCCTCGATGCAGCTCGCGCAAGCAGTGCACCGCGGGCGGCCGCACGCGAGGCTGCGCCTGCTCACGCTCTCATCGACGCCGCTGCCCGTGCTCGACTGGGCGGGGCGCGCGACGCGACTCTCGCTTGCGGGGCTGCGCGTGTACGACCGTGACGCGGTGCTGCTCTCTGAGCTGCTCGCACTCAACACGGTGCTCGGCTCGCTGATGACCTCTGATTGCCTCCCTCATCAGGTGCTCGGCTCGCTGATGACCTCTGATCGCCTCCCTCATCAGGTGCTCGGCTCGCTCGACCTCTCGCAGTGTCGCATGACCGAGGCGGGCACGCTCGCAATCGCTCGCGCGCTGAGCACCTCGATGCCACGTGGCCTGACCGAGTTACGCCTGCCGGACAACCGGCTACGCGTCTCGGGCGCGCACGCACTGCTCGACGCGCTCGACGCGGCGCGTTGCCGCCTCGAGTGCCTCGACCTCTCCGCCAACGAGCTGTGCGGCGGCACGGTAGCCGAGGATCATTCGTTTGGGCTGCTCAAGGGGTCGGCCGCTCGCCTCTCCGAGCACGGGCAGCTCTGCCGGCTCGAGTCTGATGGACTCTGCTCCGCTGGGCCGCGCATGGAGCCCTTCTCGGGATGCTACCGCATTGAGTTCGAAGTGCTCCAGGCGACCGACGGCGATGGCGCGTACGTTGGCGTCATCAAGCCTGACGCGAACAAGTCGTCGTACCCGGGCTCGGATGACAAGGGCGTCGGCTGGCGTGCCAAAGGTGACGTGCGCCACCTACACAACGCCGTAGACATGGGGGGCGCCATCGCGGGCTGGGGGCAAGGTGACAGGGTGGGGCTCATGCTTGACACACACACGTGCGAGCTCACGTTCCTCAAGAATGGCAAAGCCTTCGAGCAGCGGTACACGGTCTCAATGGACGGTGGCATGTACTTTGCCGTCGGGCGCTACTACGGCTCCTACGTCGTGCGCTGCCTCTACGTGCACCAGCAGGGCGGCAACGAGGACATGGACTACTCGGCCCTCGAGCGGCTGTGTACGTTCGTGCACGCGCCGGGCAATCGGATGCGCGAGCTGCGCGTGGCGAGCAACCAGCTCATCGGCGTCTCCAAGTTCCATGGCGGTAGGCGCAACGAGCGAGGGCTGCATCGGCTCATTGCCGCTTTTGGGAGCGAGGCATGCGCGCTCACGCATCTCGATGTGAGCGGCAACGGCTTCTCAGCCGAGGACGCGGCCGCTATGCTCGCGGTCGCCATGCGACCGTCCGCGTCCATCCTGCTGCTCAAGGTGCACCTGTGGCTTGTACCTGTCAAGCAGCTCGCCGCCGATACGGCGCTCGACCTGCGCGGTCAGGGGATGTCGGACGAGGACGCGGCGCTCCTCGCGCGGCTGCTCGAGAGCCGCTCGCAGCTGACGCGGCTCGACCTGCACGACAACCGTCTGGGCACCAGCGGAGTGGCCGCCCTCGCCAGGGCGATCGCCGCCTCTGGAACGCCCTTGGAGTCCCTCGTCCTCTCCGCGAATCGGCTGGGCGCGAGCGCCGCCGCGGCCCTCGTCGACGGACTCGCGGCCATCCAGCCGCCCACGCTGACGGCGCTCGACTTGTCGGACAACCCACTGACCGAGGGCGCCGCCGCATACGACACACGCGCGATCGGCGCCCTCGAAGCGCTGCTGGTCGCGCCGGGATGTGTGCTCACGACCCTGGGCCTTTCTGCCACGCAGCTGTGCGGGCGCGATGGCGACACGAGCTACGTGGGCGAGGGCATCGCGCTGCTCGCGTCCGCGCTGCGTCGCTCGCGTGCGCCGCTCGCCTCGCTCCGTCTCGCAGGCAACCTGATGCGCGACGCCGAGGCCACGCTGCTCTGCACAGCTCTCTCGGAGCGAGAGGGCGCGGGCTGCGCGCGCCTGTCGCTCGACCTCTCGACCAACTCGCTCTCGTCCGCGCGACTCGCCGAGGTTGGCGGGCTGTGCACTCTCGTGGCCGCCTTCCAGAAGCCGCTGTGTGAACGCGTCTTCGTGGGCGTGGACAAGTGCGTGTACAGCGCCGTCGCGAGCGAGCATGCCATCTACATGGCGCACGGCTCGGGACCCATCATTAAGGTGTCGCTCACTGAATGGAAGGAGCTCGGCCGCTTCGAAGGGCATGCCGACGACACCAACTGCCTCGCGCTGCACCGTGACCACCTTCTGTCTGGCTCGGATGACTACACGGTCAAGCTATGGCGCACGACCACTTCCGCTGCGGGCGAGGGCTGCTGTGTCGTCACGCTGACCGGCCACGAGGCACGCGTCTGGTGCGTGCTCGCCACGGACGAGTTCATCTACTCGTGCTCGGCTGACAAGACCATCCTCGTCTGGTCGATGGCCGATGCGCAGCGCGGCATCGCGACCCTCAAGGGACGGCTCACCGCGCACACGGACGTGGTGTACGCGGTGCGCCTCGCCTTTGGCTCTCTCTTCTCGTCGAGCGCCGACAAGACCATCAAGCGATACGCGCTCGACACGCATCGGGTCACGATCTCATGGGAGGCGCACGCGCACTCGATTACATGCCTCGCGGCGGCTGAGCGGCTGCAGTTGCTCTGCTCGGGCGCCGAGGACGGGCGCATCTGCCTCTGGCATGTAGGCGCGACGACGGCCACTTGCGCCGGCACGCTGAGCGTACGCCCCCACGGATCCCGCGCCGCCTCGTCGAACTTGGCTATCTACGCTCTCGCAGTGAGCCCGACGGGCACCGTGCTCTTCTCGGGCGGTGCAGACTACCGCGTGCACATGTTTGACTTGACGGAGCGCACACTGCTCCACACGCTGACCGGCCACGCTAGTACCGTGCGAGCGCTCTGCTTCACCGCCGCGGGCGATAAGCTGTGCAGCTCCGGCGGCGATTTCAACCTCCTCGTGTGGGCCCTACACGAAGATCAGAGAGCCGAGGAGGAGCTGCGCGTCAGGGAGGAGGCTGCCACCGCCGTCGCCGTGGCCGCTGCCGGCGGAGGCGTCGGAGGCGCAGGCCTCCACATATCTCGAGCGGGAGGCGCAGGCGGAGCGGGAGCGGATGGAGTCAGCGCGTCGAGCAACAGTCGAGCAGCCGAGGAGGAGGAGGAGGAGGAGGAGGAGGAGGAGAAGCCGAAATAGAAGCCGAAATAGAAGCCGACGCGAAGGAAGAGCCGGAGAAGCGCCAGGGTACGACTCACGTGCCCCGCGTCATTGAGTATGTATCGCCCACTACGAAGGATCGATCGTGGCTCAAGGACTTGAGCGGGTATTCTGGGTCTGTCCACACTCCACAGATGGCGGATCGAATTTCGTGTTGCGTCCACCTGTAGCGGGGAAATTGAGCGTTTCCATTTGACCGTTTGATGACTTCTACGGGGTTAGAATGGAAGTCGGATTCGAGAGTGTCATCCGCGTACCGCGAAGCAACCCACCGGCACTTTAATTCCCCGCACGGGGCCATCACGCACATCCGTCGCGCACACCTCTGCCCCGGCGGTCGGCCCACAGTGACACGCGGTCCAGAGCTCTGGCAGTCTCTCTCGGCGGCTCACAAGCTCACAACTCCCCGGACCGGACGAATGGCCGGACGCGGACCCGTGCGCGTTCCCGGCTCACAGAATCGAGGTGACGCCCGGCTCCCACGGCGTGCACCGCGGGATCCAGGCACCCACGCCGGCCCAGTAGGCCCCATACGGCCCACCAAAGCGCCGCTTCAGATCCGTCTCCTCCCAGCCCATCACCATTATCATCGAGACCCAATAGATGCCGCCGAACACGAGGATTCCGATTTCGCCGCTGAGGACGCCCTCACCAACGATGAGCAGGACTATGGAATATGTGACTGGATTACGAATGTATGCGTAGGGACCACTAGTCACGAGCGCCTTCGGTGGGTCGTGTGATGAGATCGTTCCGTCCGCCTCAGAAAGCTTGGCCGCGGAGGCCGTGAGAAGCCAGAAGCCCAGTAGCATGAAAAGCACACCAGCGCCAAGCACGGAGAGGCCAGTGATGGAGACTATGCTATGCCCAAAGAGTGGTGACTGCGGCAGCCAGTGCGAGTGGTGATGGATCGCGTGCGGTAGAAACGCCGGGAAGAAAAGAGCAAAGTTCACGGGCCCGGTGAGCGAGAAAGCCGCCTTGATTTGCCGCAGATAGTGCACAGGCTTATGGGTGACCTTGGCCACCGGGGGTTCCAAAACTCGAGAGCTGGCCACAACTCTCGAGCTGGCCAACATGTTTTTGCTGGTGCTGACCTTTGCTGCGAGGGGCTCCTTCTTGGGTGCCATCGAGATTGATGAGCGCGGTGTGAGGGTGCGCCGCCGCGTAGGGTCAGCAACCCCAGAGAGCGATCGATGTGAGCGTAGTTTCAACTTGGTCAAACTTCTCGAAGGAGAAGCGAGTTCGAGATAGTTTGAGGTGAGAGTCGAGGATGACGCGCAGAGATGCGTATCTCGCTACCTAAAAACGCCGATGGTCGCTCAATTTTCATCAAAAGTTCCGTTCTATGGTCACTGTGCTCACTGGGTCTTCTTCAGTATCTCAGAACTGGAGATCAACTCAGATCTCACATGGTCGGGAGTTTTCTCGGAAATATCGCCTCAGACCCAACCCGACTTTAAGGTCAATGCACAATGGTTGCGGGTTCTTGGGGTTTATCCAATTGACCCCGGTCAGAGACATTAACAAGACATCGGATTTCTACTCTCTGTTCAAATTGCAATGTAGTGGCAGACTCGCGCCCGCTGCAACCCACACCTCGAGCTAGTCATCAGTCATGCTGTCGTTGAAGACACTGGGCCGTGCACCTTCTGCCCCATTTATTGGGCCCCCTTCGTCCCCTGAAGATGCCACAAAGCGATGGTGCAGCACCTCGGCTACCACAGCAGAGCCGAGACCCTGATCATCGTCGCCCTCTAGCCTCCAAAATGGTGTCGCGTCAGCTAGGACGCCACCGGGCATCGGAAGTTTGCACGCGTGCGCGATGGCGAGCAGCGCCACGCGGCTGACGACGGCATCCTCGAGAATGCGGCTGCGCGCGCCCTTGGCGAGCGTAAGCGCGAGCTCGTGGGTGCCCGTCGCCGTACGCACAGCGATGAAGGCCCGGTGTCGGCCGCGCTTCATCGGTTCACTGCGCAGCGCGGCCGTGCAACCCATTCCAACAATCGGCAGCCCTTGGGCTCCGCCTTCGCTCGCCGTCAGCTTGAGAGCCCTCTCAAAGGCGGCTGCCGCAAGATCGGACGCGACCTGAGGCGAGCAAAATTTGGCTGGCTCGTGGCCGAGCAGCTCGGCGAGGCTGTGCCGCGAGTACGGGACCTGTACATCGAGCACCGAGCGCGAAGCCCCTGCAGTTGCGAGTAGCCATGGCACGAGCTGCGTGCCGCCGCCGGTGACGAACGCGACAAGCTGCGGCGGCTGTGGCGCCTCGTACAGCGTGCGCACGAAAGCGAGCGCGTCTGAGCTAGCCGGCAGGCCGGTTGTCACGCTCGCGCCGGCGGTGCTCGCCGCGCGCAGCAGCTGAAGCAAAGAAGCCCGACGAAGCACCATCGCAGTTTGTATCGTTTCCCAGGATTCCTCAGGTGTGAAGTTCAAAGGAATGGGGCCCTAATCCCCAGAGTGCCCCAAAGGGTCCTGGCTGCACCGCTCAGGCTCAGGGCTCAGGCTCACTCACCTCTGACTCCTGTACATGTACGTGTACAGACTAGTCAAGTCAAGTCTCTATACATACACAACAGACAACCATACGGAAGCCTGACATGACTTGACTTGACTTGACTTAGGACAGAGTACGGACTACGGCACGCTTGACGCTCTGACTCCGTGCGGGTGGCGGGCTGGCGGGCTCTGGCGGCTGGGTGCCTGCGGCGTGAGGCTTTAAGTGAGGCTGCGGCCTGCGGCGGGTCCGCAGACGCACCGCACGGTCCGCTGTCGGGTCCCTGGGTCGACTCGCACCGCCGCGGTTCGGAAATCGACAAGAGACATCTTTCTATTAACTATTAACTATTATATGATCCACGATCAATACGTTCTTATCAATACGTCTTATAACGACATCTAAGTAACGGTCGCACCCGCTCTCGCGGTTGACACCCTCTTCCGGCAGTGTCTATATAAACCGGAATACAGCCGTCGTGTCAATCCTCCACTGTCCGGCACCTCGATCGCGACGCCAAGTCGCCAAAACACGCAAAACACAGCGCACGCCGCGCAGACGCTGCGGCTCTCACAAATTCAACCTTTTCATTGTGGACTCGCCCGGCGGCGCGCTGCCAGTCGGGCCACGCCCCTCAGCCCTCACGTGGCACATGCACTTGAAACGGTGGCGCCGCCTGCGCGTTCGCTTTGGGCGGCTGCGGCACCATCGACCTCATCCCTGGACCCCTGATGCATGCCGTCGAACCGTCCCGTACGCTCGCACCACTGCCTACGAAAAGCCCGACGCCATCGCGCACAGGAGCGCTGCCGTGTCGGTCTCCTCGCCCCCCCCCTTGGCCGGCCTTGGCTCGAACGCGAGACGCGGCATGTTGAGCGCCTGCTCGTGCTGCGTCCCCTCTCCATCCTCTGAACGGCCCGAGTCGCCGCTGCACCCTGCGGCGGTGGCCTCCTCGCGCGCGGTGAGCGGCATCGGCCGGCCGCGCGAGCGAGCGTACTGCGTACGCCGATAGTTCTGCGACGCGAGGACGGCACGGGGTCAGCAAGGGGTCGATCGGGGCGCAATGTCGATCGGTGGCTCCAAGGGAGGCGAGGCAGGCACAGGGCAGCGGCGAGGGTGCGGCACCTTCTCCTCAATAGGAAGCATGTGGAAGGAGTTGCGCACGACAAGCGGCGTGGCCATGTGCTGCCACGTCACGTACGACTGCGTCGCCGTGTTCCACACGGAGAAGAGCAGTCGGTATCGATTGTTGCCAATCTCAGCGTCTACACCGCGCCGCTTTGCGAGCGACGGTGGCTTGGTGAGCACGGTGATCTCAGTGAACGCGAGCCGCTGCTCGCCCTCGAGGGGCTTGATAGAGCGTGTATGGCCTCGCAGCCCGTCCGGGATCAGCGAGCCCGTCGCCGCGTGCAAAAGGCAGCCGTGGACCTCGTACTCGTTGCCTGCGAGCGCAACGGCAGGGTGGGGATGGGCGTGTGAACGTCGTTCACGCGGTCCGTGGGGACGACTTGGAGGTGGCCGGCGCGGCCGGTGGCCACGCAAAACGTGTGCGCCCGCGAGCGGAGGTGCCGGGCGAGCGGCGGCGCCGGGCTGGGCGTGGCGGGAGGCGGGGGCGGCGACGTTTGCTCAGAGGGGGAAAACGGGCGTTCGTGGGGGGGGTGTGCGTACCGGTGTTGGAGTTGCCGCCGACAGTCGAGACGACGGGCGAAGGCTGCAGCGACTTTTTCCAGACCTGCTCTGTGTGAGAGTCACGCACGAGCCAGAGTACCATCATGACCGAGGTGAGCTCCTGGATCATGCCGCCCTCAAAGGCGAGGTCGGTGCGCCCAAAGCATGCAGTTCCCACGCAGGTGTGGCTGTCCTCCTCGTACACGGCGTGCGTCTGGCCGGCAATGGCGACGGCGCACTCCTTGTCCTTGAGGCCCTCGAGGGTGAATGTCCCCGTGCACAGGTGCCCAAGCAGCAGCGATCGCACCAGCCGCACATCGGTACGCACTTCCTCAGGCACTTGCGCGAACGCATCGTCGGTAGGTGCGAGGATCGTCACCCCGGCCGCCGAGTATCGAAGCAGCTCCTCGCGCAGGCCCGCAAACGCGAGCGCATCGCAAAAGGCGACGAGGCCCAGGCTGCGCATGCGCTCCTCAGCCGCGTATTGGGCTGGGGCCGCGGCATGAGCACCGTCTGTGAACTGTGAAATGTTCGGGTCGACCGGCGTGGACGGGCACTCGTCCTTGGCGGTAGCCACCTTGGCCGAGGTGAGTGACTCCACTTGTGACAACATGGGCAGCGTCGCTTGGCGCTTGGCCGAAGGCTCGTCCTCCGCATCGGGGTTGTGAAGTGCGGTCATGGGCTGCTTTTGTAGTGAAGAGGAGCTGGACCCGTTGAGGAGAGAAGGGGCTCCCCCAAAACCGTTCCCCCTTTTTTCTCATTGTGAAATTGGCGTGCCACTTACCAAATTGAGGAGCGGTGGTCGTCGCATTTTGGGCGGACCATTTCAGGGAGTTCTAGTGCGCCGCAATGTCTAAATTGCAAGTCAGTCTAGTTCCTACATTTCTACACAATCGCGCACTTCACTCTAAGAGACAGTGCACGAGTCTCTACACCGTAGTGCTATAGGTCGTGCCCGTCGCGTCAAGATTGGGCGGCGCAGCCGGCGCGGCTGATGGCGCCCCCCCGCTGATGCCCTCCGCCCACGACAGTGCCGAGTGCGACGTCGTCGACCGTTGTATACGGTACGTTGGCTGCTCGGGTGCCGCGCCGTAGAGCAACTTCGTCGACTCCGACGGAAGCCGCTCCACGCCCGAGCCTCCGCCAAGGCCGCCGCCAAGGCCGCCGCCGGTGCCGCCGCCGCCACCACCGCCGTGTTCGGCCACGGCTGCGGCGAAGCGCTGCCAGAAGCTCCATCCGCCGACGAGTCGGCGGGCCTTGCGCAGGCAGCCCATCAGCGCCGGACAGCACCGCTCGGCGTCCGCGCCAGTGCCGTCGAGGCGCGCCTCGATGCAGGCCATGTCGATTCCGCTGTTCGACATATCGAGGCACACGCGCTCGCCGTCACCGAAGATGCGAGTCGGCCACGCAGCGAGCAGCAAGAGCCCGACCATGATGGGCAGCACGCCCGTCGCGTAGAAGATGAACAATCGGTTGGCGCTCATGCCCGTATACTCGGAGAGCACTAGGGCCGACGAGAGGGCCGAGGTGAGCAGCGAGAACGCCTCGTAGGTGGTTACCAGCTGGAGCGCCGAGCCCGTGCGGAGCGCGTACGCGAGCAGCGCGAGCGAGACGAGGTGGATGGACACTGTCACGAGCAGCAGCCCTGCTGTGGACATGAGGACGCTGAGCGCGCAGCCCGTGGCGCGCGTGGTGCACTCGAGCAGCTCCATGGCGACCTTCGTGACCCACATGTTGCCCGAGCAGCTGCCTCCGAGCGCGGCCATCAGAACCGGCCGGAGTGACACGTCCAGCACCTGGCTGCCGCGCCGCGTGAGCAGCGCCCACGCCGAGAAGGAGAGCCAACCTCCGAGCCCCGCGTAGTACACGATTGCCGACGGCTGCAGCAGCAGGTTCCAGTAGTCGGCCGCGCTGTAGTTGTACTGCAGGTGGTTGCCAAAGGCCACAGACGCCGCCGAGCCCATCACGATTACGAGCACTCCACACGCGCGGCTCACAGTGAGCGTCTCATGCAGCAGGATCGTGGCACCGAGCACGTTGAACGAGATGATGTAGCCTGACGATGCAGATAAGATCTGCTGTGAGGTGAAGATGTACGCGGTCGTGTCGAGAACCGGGTAGAACACCATCGAGAGCAGGCTGCCCATGGCGTACCACTTGACCGGATCACGGCTCATGGCGGCATACCGCCACATCAGCTTGCCCGATGCGGACAGGCCCGCGCCAAAGCCCTCGAGCAGCACGCCCACCCACCACGAATTGTCGATGGTAGGGGTGAGGGTGAGGGCTCGCAGCGCCATGCGGCGGGGCCGCCAAGAGGGATTTCCTTTTTTGTCATAGTTCTTTCCAAGGGTACCAACCTGCACTGACACCTGGCAGATGTCGCGTGAGACGCGTGAAATTTGATGTTGACGTTTGAAGTGATTGCATTCGAAAACGCATTCTGCGATCGAGAAATGCGAGCGACGTCGGCCGAGAAGCAGGAGGAGGCGCCCACGGCAAAGAAGGCCAAAGACGAGGAGCCACGTGCGAGCGCGAGACGGAGAGGTGGCCACGTTGTCGCGCGATGCAGCCCGACTCATGGGCACCTTGAGGGATCTGATGGACCTCGCCACCTCCGAGGATGGCATCTATCCCATGCCCACGATCATGGCCTCGACGCTTCAGATGGTGTGCAAGCTGAATGCCCCAGACTACACGTGGCCGAGCTCTGACGAGCCTTTGCTCTACCAGCTCATCCAGCTCATCGAGGACACCCTCTTTCTCGACGCCCCCATCGCGCTCAAGCACATCCAGCGCGTGATCGCCTCCCGACTCAACAGCAAGCGCGCTCCCGAACTAGGCGCGCTGCTCAGCGCGGGTGGTGACTTTGGCAGCGCGGAGGAGCACGCGTCGCATCACGCTGCGCCCGTCGACGGGCAGCGTGCTGACGAGCTTCGTAAGCGTTACAGTCGGATGCGCGTTCAGGAGCTGCGCTGGAAGCTGCGCAAGCTTGGCCTCACGACCGACGGCACCAAGCCCGTGCTCATCGGGCGCCTCATCGAGATGGCGAATGCAGCGGCGTCAATCGCCGAGCCGGCTTTTGTACCGGAAGACGTTCTGGAGGCGCCGCAGCAGCCGGCCAGCTCCACGTTACCGCCCGAGCCGCTGCAGCAGCCCTCGTTCTCGGCGGACGCCATGGAGGCTGCTCTGGGCCTGGTGGACGTGGCCACGTTGGTGGAGCTCAAGGGCGTGAGTCGATCTTGGCGGGCGCTGGCGCAAGGTGTCCTCTGCTCGCGCCTGTGCCGCCGCGACGGGCAGCCAGTACCCACACGTCTGGATGAGATCACCGACCTTGACGTGGAGCAGCTCATCGAGGCCGGCCGCCCCGGGGACGCGTCCGTAGCGGGGCGGATGCTGCCTGGGCTTGCGCGCCTCCATGGCTACGGTCATGTGGTGGACGTGGCCGCCGTTCGGGCCGCGGATCTGCAATGCGGGATGGGCGACTGGCGCCGCCCTTCCTTGCTACATGGTGCTGCTAAGGATGCTCTCAACAGCTGCATCTCAGGCGAGGGAGAGCCACCGTTGAGGCTGACGATCGCAGCCGTTGCCTGTGCGGGCTCAGGAGTCATTTGCGGCATTCCTGTGCAGCAACTGCGCGAGGACAGCGTCACGGAGCTCAACTTGTCCGATAGGGGGCTCCATGTGCCTGCGGCCATGCTTGTCGCCTATCTCATTCCTGCTACGTCGGTGCTCAAGAGCTGCAACTTGCTCAAGAACAGGTTCGACGTTGAGTTGGCCAAGAATCTCGCCAAGATGGGTGCGGAGATGGGCATCATGCTCTCGGGCATGACGCGCAACCAGACGGCGGCCGACTTCTGGGGCCAGAGCCTACAACCCGCCGACGCCATCCTGATCGCGTCTGACCTGCAGTTCATGGCGGTGGTGACCACCCTGCACCTGGGCGTGAACCAGATCCGTGCAGAGGGAGCCATCGCGATTGCGGAGGCGCTGAAGGTCAACGCAGTCTTGACCCGCTTGGACTTGGCCTCCGACAACATCGGGGTCGAGGGTGCCAAGGCGATCGCGGAGGCGCTGAAGGTCAACGCCGTTGTGACCACCCTCGAACTCGAGAACAACAAGATCGGGGATGAGGGTGCCATCGCAATCGCGGAGGCGCTGAAGGTCAACGCGGCCGTGACCGAGCTATTGCTCGACGTCAACGAGATCGGTGACGAGGGAGCCATCGCGATCGCGGAGGCGCTGAAGGTCAACGCGGTGGTGACCACCCTCTCCCTCAGCGGCAACAAGATCGGCGATGAGGGTGCCGATTGCGATCGCGGAGGCGCTGAAGGTCAACGCGGTCCTTACCGTTCTCTGGCTTTCGGGCAACGAGATCGGGGACGAGGGCGCTAAGGCAATCGCGGAGGCGCTGAAGGTCAACGCGGTCCTGACCAAATTGGACATCCGGTACAACAGCATGGGAGATGCAGGTGGAAAAGCGGTGCGAGATGCGGTGAAGGGCCGGAGTGGATTTGTGTTGGAGCTGTAGGAAATGATTGTGCGAGCATTGTGAACATGTGTGGATCGCTGCTGTGGGTGCTGTGTAGTTATCTCCTAATTTGGCAGTAGGCGTTTTCAGATAATATGGTGCGGCTGAATTTTTTGCAACGCTTAAGCAGGCAGTCTAACGCGTTTTGGGTGGTCGGGGTAGGGTCGGTGAATCCATGCGTCCAAATTAGCGCACGCTCTCACATACCCGACCCACCTCAATGTACCTCAATGACCCACGACCCGAGCGACCTGTGACTGCTACAAACGCGCTCACGGGCAGCTCCTCGAGAAGACGGACGCTCGCAGCACCTGCTCCTTTGTCGGTTGCACCCCTGTGTACAGCTCGAACTGCTTCGCTGCCTGCAGCGCAATCACCTCGGCTCCCGTCACCAGCGCCTTGCCGAACGCGCGCGCCCGGCGGACCAGAGGTGTCTCCGACGGGAAGGCGACCACGTCGAAGATGACACGCGCACGCTCGATCGCATCATCCCGGAAGGCGATCTCGCTCTCCTCGGGCGAGCCGGCCATTCCGATTGGAGTCACATTAACCAGGATCTCAGCAGCGATGCCATCCACCGACGCCGTCCAGACATAGCCGAGCTCGGCCGCCAGCGCCGGGCCGCTGGTCGTGTTGCGAGCAATGACAGTGCCCTTCATGAATCCGGCGTCTCGAAAGGCCGCCCCCACCGCCTTGGCCATTCCGCCGCTACCTCGAATCGCCACCGATTCAGACGAGCGCAGACCGTGGCTCGCGATCAAGGCGACTATGGCGCCGTAGTCCGTGTTGTACGCCCTGAGGGTGCCGCCCGTATTGACTATCGTGTTCACCGATTGGATGGCCAACGCCGATGCGTCCATCTCGTCGACCAACGCAATGACCGCCTCTTTGAAGGGCATTGATACCGAGCAACCTCGCAAGCCAAGTGCTCGTACTCCTCCGATGGCTGCTTTGATGTCCGAGGTCGTGCACGCCTTGTAAATGAAGTCAATGCCGAGCTCTTCGTACAGATAATTGTGGAAGCGCGTGCCGATGTTGCTGGGACGCTTGGCGAGCGAGATGCAAATCTGCGTGTCTTTGTTGAGCAGCGGCCGTTTCGGCCGCTTGCGTCGGCTCATGTATGCGATGCCCAGCCCGACGCCAAGCATGGCCAGAAGAGTGATCCTTGGAGGAACGGCCATCTTCGCGCCGTGAGGGGTTTCCGCGGGCTGTGAAGGATTCCTATTGCGTTTATCAGCTTTTAATCGACGTGATGTTTTGCTCATGAATTCATATCTCCTGGCAGATCTCGCTCCTCCGTGGCCCCGGGGGTGGATGGTGAGGCCCAACATAGCACTGCGGTGGGCGTGCTATGTTGGGGTGGATTGGCACCCTGCTCATCACCTCGGCACGCTGCTATAACATTGGTACGCTTGCCTCGCCGTTTCACAGCACGCAGCCAACACGGCTGCGTCCGCCTCAGCTCTTTGGAGAAGGGCGGCCGCAGCTAGTGCAGGAAGAAATTCAGGCGCTTGCTGGCTTGTGGAAAGTGGACCTTGGTTTTGAGAAACGATACGCAGCAGCAATATCACTGTACCTCGAGGCTAGTGGCCGCGTCATCCCCATGGACGAAAAGCTCCCCTACAACCTTGGCGAAGATTGCCGCGCATGGGCCTGGTGGAGCGCCGACAGAGCAGTCGTTGCAGGTGCCGTCGGCGATGACGAGCTGTCCTTCACGCTGCAGCTAGGCAATTTGAGGCTCGAAGGTCAAGGCAAAAGAAAGGACTTTCGGTGCAACAAGTTTGTTGGCAAGGCAATCTACGAGGGCGCCAACGATGATCCGGTCGGTAGCTTTACCATGCGGCTCGCCTTGCCGGCGAAGACGAACGTGGCCGCTCTTAAGGAGAAGTACCAGAAGCGCATCGCTGAGCGTCCCCCGCCCAGGCCCGAATTCGCCTTCTCCGACTTTGTCGGCCGATGGATCATGGGGCTCTCTGAAGACACGACTCCGAGGAATGCCGTCTTCTTTCCAGCGGTGCTGGCTGCCAACGGCACCTGGTCGAGTGAGAAGGCCTTGCCCCAGCTGAGCGGCACCTGGGGCATGTGCTCAGGCGATGACTCGCACGGCGCCGGCCCAGACGCGCATCCGACCGGTTCGAATGTGTGGCTCATTATTCAGAGTACGATCGGGATGCCGAACGTCCACCTGCAAGGCCGCCCCGGGCAGCTGGCGGCGCTCACGTCGCCCCTGCTCGAGGGTTACAACTCGGGTTCGGGTCGCCTCGCGCCCAACAGGACGAAACCCTCTGTCGCCGACCAGGTCGACGGGAAGATGTGGGAGCCCTC
Organism: Chrysochromulina tobinii; assembly: GCA_001275005.1. NCBI lineage: Eukaryota > Haptophyta > Prymnesiales > Chrysochromulinaceae > Chrysochromulina > Chrysochromulina tobinii. Next base: position 20,017 of record JWZX01000933.1, read on the forward strand.
CCACAAAGGCAAAGCAGGGCGAGAATACTTTGGCGAATTTCGGCTGCTGCGAGAGAGTGCCCTCGTCGAGATCATCGAAGCGGCCAAGAAGGAGGCCCGCGCACAGCTGCAGAAGGCGATGAAGGAGCGAGCCGAGCGAGCCGCGGCGATGAGGGAGCAAGCGGTGGCGGAAGCGGCCGCGGGCATGCACGGTGTGGATGAGTCCATGCGACGCGAGGCACAGCAGCGCGCGGAGGCGGAGGCTCGCGGCAGACGTGCAGCTGCAGACACGGAGGCTACGAGAGACGCGTCTCCCACGAGGGATGCGTCGCCCACGAGGGACGCTTCTCCACCTGCCACTCCACCTGATATTCCGCCTGATGATCAGCTTGAAGGCCCTTTCAGCTAACTGTGAATTTAACTTGACTCTGCTGTTACATGTAGAGACATCCCGAGTGAGAGGGTCCCGCCCTGGACCCTCTAGACCCCTTTTCTGGACCCTCTGGACCCCTGGACCCCTGGACCCTCTGG
>JWZX01000934.1:0-20531 GCA_001275005.1 Chrysochromulina tobinii
GCCGTCCCGGGCACGCGCCCTCCAGGGGGAGCGCCCGGGACGGCGCCGGTCGCTCCCGCCGCGCCCGGGACGGCGCCCGCCGTCTTGAGCTTCTTGCCGTCGCGATCTCGGGCCTTTTGTCGGATGTTAAAGCGGACGCCGCACGCGACGCAGAACTGGCGCGCCGTCGGGTTGAGGGCGGCGCAGTGCTCGCACTTTTTGCGAGGGGGGGTCTTGGGGGGCCCGCGCGGCTGACGGTGGGGGGGCAGCCCGGGGCCCGAGAGCTGCGGCCCCGACGGGAGAGGCTGCTGCGGGGCACCTGCCGTGTAAGGAGCACCTTTGGGTGCCCCCGCCGCCACCGCGCCCGGCGCGGCGCCCGGTGCTGACAAACTGGCGGCAACCGACGGGGCGGCGGCAGAGCTATTGGCCGTTGGTGCCTTATTAGGCAAGTCCTCGTAGCAAGTCCGCGTCCCGGCGCCCGACACGGCGCCCGTCCCGGCCACCTCCGCCGCTGCGGCCGCTTCGGTCCCGACCGAGGCCGCGCCACCGGCGCCCGACACGGCGCCGGTGAGGCTCTCCACGCCCGACATGGCGCCCCCGGCGCCCGACACGGCGCCGGTGAGGCTCTCCACCGCACCGGCCCCGTCCCCCGGGCTCACCACGGCGCCCTTTCCCCACAGGTGCTCCTCGCCTAGGCTGCTCTCGCCGAGGGTCGTGGCGCCCGACTCGGCGCTCGGCCGGCGCGTCACCCCCTCGCCGCCCGCGACGACGCCGCGCCCTTCCAAATTTGGCAAGCCCGCTCGCGCGCTTCCCGAGAGGGCGTGCAGCGAGGCACTCGTGACTTGCAGTCCTCCTCCGTGCAGATGAGGGAGGAGGCCGCCCGGTGCGGGGGGCTGCGCGCCGTGTTGAGCGATCGAGTCGACCGTCGAGCCCGATCTCGAGCCCGCGAGATCGCTTGCGCTGGGCAGCAGCGCCGTGTTGGGCGGCGCCTGGGAGTAAGGTGAGCTACTCCTTGGCGCAGACGGCAGCCCCGACCCGTTCCCAGCCGCCCCGCCGCCACTGCTCGCCCCCATCATCGAGGAAGAGGAGGAGGAGGTGGCGAGCGGATGGGTGGAGTCCACGGCAGCGCTGGAGGCGCCCACGGCAGCGCGGGAGGCGCCCACGGCAGCGCGGGTGGAGTCCACGGCAGCGCTGGAACCATTCCCCGCGGCGCCCGCTCCCGCCCCGGGCTGTGAAAGCACCGAGGGGTTCGTCAACGAGGGGTTCGTCAACGAGGGGTTCGTCGATGAGTGCATCGAGGGCGGCTGGCTTGCGGACTGTGCCCCGTTGGCGGCGGCGGCGGCGCTGGTCGAGGTCGACGACCCTGCGCCGTTGCCGCCGCTTTCGCCGCCACACCTGCCGCCGCCGCCAACGAGGGTGCTGCCCAACGCGGCGCTGCTGCCCAGGCCCAGGCCGATGCCGTCGCCCAGACCGCCGAGCCCGCCGCCCAACACAGCGCTGCTGCCCAGGCCGCCGAGCCCGCCGCTTGCCTGGCGGGAGAGGCTGGGCGCCCCACCCAAATTAGGCAATCCGTTGGCGAGGCCTCCGTTCGCTTGTCGAGCGAGGAAGCCATACCCGAGCGCGTTCACCAGGGAGCCACCGGCGAGGCCGAGGCCGAGGCCGCCGCCCAGGCCGCCGAGCCCGGCACCGAGGCCGAGCCCGCCGCCGAGGCCGAGGCCGCCCAGGCCGCCGCCGCCGAGACCAGCGCCCCCCAGCCCGCCGCCGCCGCCGCCGTGCGTCTCGCTGAACCGATGGCTGCCGCTGCTTCGATCGGCGGAGGAGTGGCTGCCGCGGCGCGGCACCCCGCTGGCGTACGACAGCATCTCTTCGAAGCTCTGCATACTCTTGCCGCCGCCGCTCACACTGCCGCCGCCGCTGCAGCTGTGCGCAGGCGGCAGCGGCGGCAGCGACATCTCATCGACGCCATTCTCATTCTGCAGCAGCTCGAGCGCCGAGGAGGCAAGCTCTGAGAGCACGGCGCCCGTCAGCGCCTGCTGCGACACGGTTGAGTCGACCGACTCCCGCCCAATGGAGTTCAGCCCGCCGAGTGTACCGAGCGTCGCCGAGAGCGAGGGCGAGAGGGCACCCTCGATACGGCCGCAGTCCGATAGGAAGGACAGGTCGATGCGGCTGCCGGTGCTCTCGGTTCGGCGGGCGGCGCTCGGCACTGCTATGCCCATGCCTCCGGCGCCCTCGGCAGCGTGCTGCGACCAGGCGGCCACTCCGCCGCTGCTGCCGGGAGAACACGACGCGTCCGCCAGTGGAGCCTCACCTCTGCGCCGCGCGTCGTAGGGCCGCCCAGCACCACCGCCTAGCAGCGCTAGGACGTGCGGCGGTAGCGGCACGCGCGTGCCACCATACTCCGCCATTGGGGGGCGCGCGCGCACCTCGCCTTTCTAGCAATTAGTGCCGTCTCGTTCCAGGAAACCCGACGAGCGGAGCGCAGGGGAGGTGCTGATTTGTCATCATGAGTCATCGCGATTCGTCATGATTCTTCATCTCGTAACTTCTGACGTTTTGTCTCGGAGACCTGATGTCGAAACGACCGACACGCGTTCGATGCGGGGGGGCTGCAGACTGACTTGAATTTGAACTTGAACTTGAACTTGAACTTGAACTCGCCACAAGCTGTGGGGAAAGCTGCAACCCCACAGTCTCGCGTAGGTCACGTAGCAAAGGCGGGGCCGTGCTCTTGTTGAGGCATGCCGAGCCTCTCCTTCCTCCGCAACCACGGCAAGACCGGCCGTACGCCGCGCCGTCCTTTCGAGAAGGAGCGCCTTGACAATGAGATGAAACTCATTGGTGAGTATGGCCTGCGCAACAAGCGTGAGGTGTGGCGCAACCAGCTGATGCTGGCGCGCATCCGCAAGGCCGCCCGTACTCTGCTCACTCTGGATGAGAAGGACCCGAAGCGCATCTTCGAGGGCACGTGCTTGCTGCGCCGGCTGCAGCGTCTGGGCGTGCTCGACGAGAGCAAGTCGCAGCTTGATTACGTCCTCGCGCTCAAGCAGGGCGATTTCCTCGAGCGTCGCCTGCAGACGCAGGTCTTCAAGCTGGGCCTCGCGAAGTCGATCCACCACGCGCGCGTGCTGATCCGCCATCGCCACATCCGCGTCGGCAAGCAGATTGTCAACATTCCCTCCTTCATGGTGCGCACGGACTCGCAGAAGCACATCGACTTTGCTGTCACCTCGCCCTATGGCGGCGGCCGGCCGGGCCGCAACAAGCGCAAGGCGATCAAAGCCAAGGGCGGCGGCGGCGGCGATGCCGAGGAGGAAATGGAGTAGAGGCGGGCCGTGCACGACCCGGTGATGGCAGCGCCCCGCCCATGCTGTGGGCTGCAAGGGTACGCGTGCTCGGTGCACCACAGTGGCCCCCCCCACTGTGTGTAACTCGCATGTGACGAGAAAGTGTTGTAGTGCGTCCTGGATATTAATGACATGAGTACATGTACTCCGAAAAAAGGGGGAGTAGCTTTGCGAGTGGCAGAGCATTTTCCACGAATGATACGGCGTAGCGTTGCGTCCGCGCAAGCGCCAAGCCGCAACCTGAACCTGCAACCTCGGTCCTCGCCCCGCGCGGCAGTTGCAGGGGTGTGACCGGGTGTGGGCGGGCGGGGCCGCGGAACGATCGCGGCGCGATCGTGTGCCGTCGGTGTCGCCGCGGCGGTCGCACGTGTGCATTTTGAGTTTTGTGGCTATGGCGGCGTCTCGGATCAAGCGGTCGTCCTATTAAAATCCGGGAGAACCGGGATCGTTGTTCGTTCGATCCTCCCTTCCTCCGGGGTAACTCCGGTACATTGTAACTCCGGGGTCCATAGAGCAAACGACTCTGCCCAGTGCTGCCTGCACCCGGGTTTTCTGTGCGGCAATCTACTCGCTAATAACACCGCCGGGGCGCGGCCGCGCCCCTCGTGCGAGAACGTGTTCGTGTGTCGTGGGATGTGTGCTGTGGGTGTGTTGTAATTAGTGTATGTGGCTCCGGCTGCACTGCGCTGCCGATGCCGCGAGGCGGAGGCTGGCCGCTGGCTCCACGGGCTTCAGGCCCGGGGTTGACCCGGGCGGGGCGGCCCGAGGCGCGTCAGCACGGCCGACTGCCCGCGGAGGAGCCGTCGTGGGCGGTGTCCGTCAGCAGCTCGCTGCTCGGGGCTTGAGTGTCTACATGTACATGTATCTGTGTCTGTTTGCAAGTGGGGCGTGGTGCTGCCGACCGCTTCAGCCGTTTGGCTAGGTCGTGACGCTTTTGGCTCAAGAGGAATTGATAAGCGCGAAGCGCCGAACTCCCAACTCTCGAAACCGTCGAGCGAAGCGAAATCTGATTCATGTCCGGCGGGTCCAAGGTAGGCAAGGGACCTGCAACCAAGGAGGCGCCGGCCGCTATGGCTGTGTCACCGCCTCCGGCACCGGAGCCGGTGCCAGATTCTCCGGTGCTGCCCGCGTCCGCCGATCACTGCCGAATCATGGGCTTGACTGGCTGTTCGGCAAACACAGAATCTTTCTTCGAGATTGAGGCTGTCGACGAAAACGGCAAGCGCAGCACGAGCGGCGGTGACTCTTTCTTCATTGCCATCCGCGGAGCCTCTCGTGTCCGTGCCCGGGTGAGCGACAACAAGGACGGCACCTATACGGTCATGTGGAAGCCGGAACTCTCGGGCAACTATGAGGTGGCCATATCACTCTTTGGCAACGCCATCGCAGGAAGCCCCTTTACTCTGCACGTACACGACCACTTACCGTGTGCGCCCAACTGCGAGGTGAAGGGCAGATCGTTGCATCACATCATCGCGCGTACCAACTCGTCCTTCGAGATCATCTATCGCGACCGTAGTGGCATCGTGTGTCAAGCGGTTGAGCTCGACGTGTACGTCATGCCGATCGGAGAGGGTGAAGAAATTTACCTCTGGAAGGCGGCCACGCAACCAAATTGGGGACCGGAAGAGGACGCGTCGGCCGTACGCGAAGTCAACGCGATCGATCTGTCACCTCAAGACGACAAGACGAAGAAGAAGAAGAAGGATGCACTCGAGAAAGCACTTGAGAAATCCGAGAAAGCCGAGAAGGGCGAGAAGACGGATAAGAAGAAATCGCCCACGAAGCTAACCCAGCCAGCGCTCGCTGCCGCAGAGAAGACCGAGAAGAAGGAGAAGGGCGACAAGGCCGAGAAGACTGAGAGAAGCGAGAAGACCGAGAAAACGCCCTCCAAGCCGGCCCAGCCGGCGTCCGCTGGCGCAGAGAAGACAGACAAGGTTGAGAACACCGATAGCGCTGCGAAGAGTCCGAAGGGTGACAAGCCCGAGAAGAAGGATAAGAAGGCTGACAAGAAGGAGGCCAATGGCGACAAGAAGGACCCGAACAACTCGCCCCCTCCTCCTCCCATGCCCAAGACGATGGCCTCGTCGCTGAAAAGCTGGGAAGCACGCAACCCGCTGCCGGGCTTTGATGAGCTCGAGATGCAGAGCTGTACAAGCGCGGTCGCTCTCGCCGAGCAGGGTTTGCAGCTCCGGCAACGTGCGCTGCGCGTGCAGGTGGGCGATAAGCCGCTGATCGTGCGCACCGGACCGGCACTGGACAGCAAACAGCTCGGGCTGCTGCTGCCCAGCCACATCGGGGTTGTCGTCGAGGAGCACATCGCGGCCGATGGCAACGTGCGCGCACGCATCACCTTCGACGAGACGGCGCTGCTCAAACTGTATGACTACGCAGGCTCCCTTTCGCCGCCGGTCATCGATGCCGGTCCGTCGGTGACGAGCATCGATGGCAGCGTCGTCGGATCGCCCCGTCTGCCGACGAGTCGCACGTCGCGGAGTCCAGAGGCGCGGATCGGCACACAGCTCACCGGGTGGGTCACGCTTAAAAAGGAGGGCAAGAAGCTCGTGAGCAGTCGGCTGAAGCTCGAGCCGACCAACCGGGAGCAGTACATTCAACAGTGGCAGCGGCGGCAGCTCAACGACAAGCTCCATCGCAGCGTGCAATGCGAGGTGGACGCGTGCACCCTGATCAGCGACGAGTCGCATGTCGCCTTTGCCTATGGTGGTGTCCACCCGGGCTGGCTGCACTCAAAGGGGCAGGTGGTCGACAAGCACAAAGTTTCTTACTCGGTGGGCAAGGTCGGCCGGTACCTGCTGCACGTGCGGCTACGCAATCATGCGGCGGCCGTGCCCGGCTCACCCTTCGCACTGACTGTCACGCCCGGCCCCGCGCACTATAGCTCGACGGTGTTCGCGCCCACCGAAAAGTCGCTCACCGGCATCGTGGGCGAGGATCCCAACGCTGGTATCACGCTGATCATGCATTCGTCGGACCAGATGGGGAATGCATGCACCGAGGGCGGGGCGATCGTCAAGACCACCTGCGTCCCATTGGGCCTCAGCGAGGAACAGGCGTGGGAAATCAAGGTCCTGACCGAGGTCGAGGACTTGTATGACGGACGCTACCGCATGAGGTACCGCAGCAAAAGTAGCGGCGCCTACCAAGTCGCGGTGACCATCAACGGCGAGCCCGTCAACGGCTCGCCGTGGACAATGAAGCTGGTGAGCAGCACCCCCCTGCTGCAGAAGAGCTCGCTCGATGGACCCGGGCTCAAGGTCGCCGTTGCGGGCGAACGCGCACTGTTCTCCATCCGCTTTGTGGACCAGTTTGGCAACCTCGCCAACCCAGCCGGCACCGCCTTCAAGATGGGCATGGCGGTGACGTCGGAGCTGCGCAAAAAGGTCCAGGACGTCAAGGAAACCGCGTTCGAAGGGGTGTGGAGCGCCGAGGGCACTTACCAGATCCACTACATCGCGCAGGTGGCGGGCAACCTGGAGCTGCACGTCTGGTGCGATCTCAACGGCGGCAAGAGTGAGCGCATGGCCTTCCCCGGATCGCCCTTCAGCGTGTCCGTGAGCGCTGGTACGCCGTCGGCGAGCGCCTCGCACGTCGACGGCTGGACGCTCGAGAAGCGCGCCTCTAGCGACAAGAACAACGTTCTAAGCAAAAAGAAGTCCTCTGGCGAGGACGACGCAGGCAAGATCATCGCGGGTGACACGGTCTTCGTGCGCCCGCTCATCGTGGACTCCTTCCAAAATCCGGCGTCCAAGATCAACGTGGACAAGCTCCTCGCGAAGGTTGTGCGCCCCAACGGCTCTGAGGTCGTGCTGGCGGTACAGCAGGAGGTGAGGCAGATAAAGGGGTCGGGAAGCGAGATGGTGTATGGGGTGCGATATGAGACGTCGCTCTCTGGAAAGCACGCGATGCACGTGATGCTCGGCGGTGTCAGCATCTCCGGTTCGCCCGTTGCCTTCGAGGTGTACGCGTCGGCGGTGGAACCGACCCTTAGCAAGCTGCTGCCGCCCGAGAACGGCAGTTTCGACTCGCTCGTTGCGGACTATGACAAGCCAAGCGAGATCATCCTGAGAACCTATGATCGTTTCGGCAATCCGTGCACCACCGGCGGTCTAAATCCTACCGGCAAGCTAACCCTCATCAAAAATCCTGTCGACAACACCATATTGATGCCGAACAATCATTTCGTGAATACCGTGGACCGGAAGGACGGCACCTATGCGATCAATGTTGGCATGACGTTCACTAGCACGGTGAGGCTCCAGGTCAATCTCGACAAGAACGTGCAGAACGGTGACCTGCCGCCCTTGGTGCTGAAATACACCAAAAAAGAGTAGCCCGCAGGGCTGTGTTGTATAGCGGCCAGTTACAGAGTTGAGAGGTTTTAACGATCGCACGAGAAACGGCCGCGATGTTCCATCTTCTTCAATGCAAAATGTGACCTTTTTCGCGAAGTTCACAGGAAGAGAATGTTGACGAACGTCCGCTCGCGAGATCATGCCCAGATTCTTCCAGGACCGTCCACAGCCTTTCATCGATGTTGGTCGTTCCGCTATGCTTGGGCTTTGCTAGGCCTCCGTGGATACCAAAGACATGTCCCGCTCCCCGGGTGGGCTCATCTATCTCTATGCAGGTCCCTGACCGGTGGAAGAAGAGCTCGCCAACCGAGAGGTGGCAGGCCTCCAATTCCAATCAATTGTACCCGCCACCCTCGTCGCCGATGTACCCGCCACCATCCAATCCGCTCTATTCGCCGCCTGGCATGCCCCCGCCGGGCATGAGCGTACCAGGGCAGAACTATAACCAACCTCCGATGGGTCAACAGCCCTACAACCAGCCTCCGATGGGTCAACAGCCCTTCGGACAGCCTCCGATTAATCAGCCGTACGGCCAGCCTGGGATGAATCAGCAACCGATGAATCAGCCGTACGGCCAGTCTGGGATGGGTCAGTCTGGGATGGGTCAGCCTGGGATGCAACCGATGAATCAGCCGTACGGCCAGTCTGGGATGGGTCAATCTGGGATGGACAACTCGCGGCCGTATGGGACAGGGGCATACGAAAGCCCCTCGTCCTGGGAGGCGCGAGCGCGGGCGCGGGAAATGGCCCGCCTGATCGCGCCGCCGTTTGGTCCGCCCACGCCGTACCGCGCGCCGCCGCCGCCTCGCGGCCCCGTCTACCTGACGCCCAAATCTCCCGATCGACTGGACTCGATCAAGGATGCAATGTTGCGACAGCAGCGGCGTCAGATGTTCTCTTACGGCACACCCTACCAGCCGATGCCTTCGATGGCGAATATGAAGCCACAGTACGTGCCACCCAAACGCCCAGATCAGCTCGACTCCGTGCGCGACGCGACGCTGCGGAAGCAGCGGCGATACGGGCCGTACGCGGGTGGCTACGGCGGCGGGGGCGGCTACGGCGGCGGCGGCGGCTACGGCGGTGGTATGATGGGCGGCGGCGTGGGCTACCAGCCGCCCGGTATGCCGAGCGGCGGCTACAACCAGCCCTACCAACAACCGTTGGGGGGCATGAGTGCACCCATGGGTGGCATGAACCAGCAGCCCTACGGCTCGACCGACAGTAGTGGTTACGGCGGATCGAGCCGGGGCCAGCCTTGGCGACCGTCGTGAGTGATTGGTTTGAGTGATTGGATTGAGTGGTTGGTCGGTGCACCGCCGAGATCTTCGCCGATATTGAGTGGTTGGATGGTGCACCGCCGAGATCTTCGCCGAGATTGAGTGGTTGGACGGTGCACCGCCGAGATACTCGACGAGATTATCGCTCAGTCAGTTTGGGGCGGTGCCCGCGACGCCCGAGATACTCGCCGAGATGATCACCGAGATCAGAATGGCCTCTCGACTGATGGCCGTCATCCACGGTGACAAATGGTCTACGGATGGGTCGATCCCTTCACACACACACACACACGCATGTCAGCATCCATGCAGTCTTGTCACTTGTGCGTTTCCCCACACGCGTGTATGCCTCGAGAGGGTGTAATATGAACGTGCCGCGTTCCAGTCGATCAGCGCATGGTGCCAGATGGATGATGTCGTGCGTGTTGTATGCCGGGTCGCGTATCGCCTTAAGCGAACTGAGTTAGTCCGGAAAACTGCGTCGTCGTCGTCCGAAAGTCTCCATCTCGTCCGTGGTGATATTCCTATCTGAGGCGCGTCGCTCCACTGTCCGCACAGCGTAGGCTTGAGCCGAGCCTGAGCGGCTGAGGCTTGAGCGCAACGCTGATCGTCGCTCGGCTGTCACTGTACGCTGAGTGCGGCTCCTGACTCCCCGCTGATCCTGTCCCGTGGTCCACGCCGACGGCCGGGTGTCGGCAGGCGACGCGATCAGAACGCCGACGCCCGTCCCGACTTCCAATCGGAATCGCGCCAGGCGAGGAGCGCGCGAAAGGCGCGCTGCAACGGAAAAAAGCTCTCACGCCTTATACGCGCCGTGCTTTCATTCTAAAAGCCGTATAAAAGCCGTAGAGAAAAACAGAGTCAGACCCTTGGCGACAGCTGCGGGCTCGTGCACCCGCGGGCTCGTACACCATGCGAGTGGCGTGGGCTGCAGCTGTTGAGAAACGGATGAGTGGCGCGCGGGGACAGCGATCGCACCGAGCACGAGCTCGCCGACGAAAAGCTCTCACTCTTGCTCGTTGGGCTCCTGGGCTGCATATCAGCGCTGTGGTTGAGGAGTTCTTTGCTTCTGGTGCTCGCAAGGACCTGCACTCTTCGGCTATTAAAGGGATCTGCGACCATTGGCGATCGCGGTTCATCGTCTCCTCGGTCAGTTGCCAGAGTCAGCACACCCTTCTCTGTCTTGTAGGTCAGCCAACCGAGCACCGTCTTCTGCCCGACAAGTACAACGCTAACGCGATGGGCGCTGTTCGACATCCGATGAGACCTCACGATGTGCACGCGAGCTCCAGCTGGAAGCGTGCACACCGCCGTTGAGCACAAATCCACCTTGCGGCGGACAATCCGCGGGACGAGAAGCACAAAGACATGGCTGAGCGTGCTGGCCGCCGGCAATGCAAGCTTGCTGCTATTCGCTGCCTCGAGCAGTGGCGCGCCTGTGAGACGATGCGTGCGGCGTGCTCCTGGAACTGCATGCTCCTCCTTGCCCTCGGCAGCAGGTGACACTTGGACCGGACGTGGCCGTGCCGATCTTGAGGCTCCTCTTCCTGCCGCGAGCGGCGGCGGCGGCTCTTGCCAAGCCAATGATTCGTGGCTCACAGCCATGTTGGGGCTTCCCGCTGCAAAGTCGAACTTTTTGTTCTTTTCCAATAAATCTCGGTTTCCTAAAGGGGAACCTCGCATTTGTCGGTTTCAGATCCCAGATGCTCGCAGCGCGGCTCAGGATTGCTTGTGCCGTGACAGTGTTGTGTGTCGTGGGAGGAAGCCCTCCAGGGAGCTCGTCGAGACCTTAGTCGAGCTCCCCCCGTGCATGCCAATTGCGTGCGCCAAAGCCCCTTGCCAAAGCCGAACCGCGAAACTGCCGACGCAGCGCCGTTTTTTCAACGTCCCTTTCCTTAAAATCCTTATGCACGCACACATCGCACGCAGCACACAGTTTGAAATCAGGGTATGAGGATTGTGTGCAAATCCAGATATTAATCTCTCCCCTGCTACCCCCCTTCTTGGGTAAATCATTCCGAGTTTGTTGTGTAGAACTCAGGGTATGAGGATGATCGTGTGCAAATCCAGACGAGATACCTGACGAGATATTATCCCTCTACCCCCTTTGGATAAAAGCAGAGCACATAGTTGCGTAACATACACCCGCAGTACACCCGTCACAACTATTGTATTCATGGTCACGATAAGGTCACGATGTGTCATAGTGTCAACATGCTCACACGCTATCGTGGACGCTCACAATGGCGCTTTGTTCGAAGGCGCGGTCGATGGAAGGATGCAACACAGCACAGCACATCACTCGGAGGCACCCATAACGCGCCCCGCACTCTCACTCCGCAATTACCGCAATCACTCCGCAATCGCCGCCAGCATGGCGCCCGCTTCTTTAGCCACCTTGGCGCCTCCCTTGGCGCGACTGGTGGACGCCGCTTTATTGGCACCCTTTTTGGCGCCCGCGCCTGCGCCTGACGCGTTCGATCGGTCGCTCTCGTTCCCGGTCGCACGTGACGTCTTGGCGATCGCCTTCTTCTCCTTTTTGGAGAGCTCATTCGCGGGCGCCGTACTGGGCACTGTATCGGCGGCACCACGCGCTGCGGGCGGCGGCGGTGCCGGCGTCTGTGGAACGGCGCCCGGCTCGGCGCCAGCGTCTCCGTCGGCGACTTTGGCGTCCTTCCCACTGACCTTGGGAACCGACAAGTGTGGTGTGTCCTTCTTGACGCCAAAGCGCGCCGTCGTCTTCGCGTCCTCCTTTGGCGAGGTAGGCCGCCATCCTGGTGTGCCTGGCCCCCCCGCCCCCAGGCCGCTGCCCTCCCCCCCGTCGCGGGCCGGCGAGTTCTCTTGACGTAACAGTGCTCTAGACGTACGTGGCCGATTGTACCTGTGGGGACGAGGCGCTGTGGTGAGCCCATGCATGCAAGGCGGGTCATCAGTGGCAATCAGTGGGGCCGATCGTACCCATGGGCGCTGTGGTGAGCCCATGCATGCAAGGCGGGTCATCAGTGGCAATCAGTGGGGCCGATCGTACCCATAGGTGCCGAGCAGCTCCGAAGGCGCCGTCGTGGGCGTGGGCGGGCTGCCGGGTGTGCCGGGCGCGCGGTACGAGCGGTCGTGGATGGCGAAGCCCATCTTGGTTGCTTTCGACTTGAAGCGGGGGGAGAAGAGCAGATGCTGCAACGACTCCACCTGAACGCCGAGGGTTGGCCATCAGAGGGTCGGTCATCAGAGGGTCATCAGAGGGTCATCAGAGGGTCATCAGATAGCCATCAGAGGGTCATCAGAGAGTCATCAGAGGGTCATCAGAGGGTCATCAGAGGGTCATCAGAGAGTCATCAGAGGGTCATCAGAGGGTCATCAGAGGGTCATCAGAGAGCCATCAGAGGGTCATCAGAGGGTCATCAGAGGGTCATCAGAAAGCCATCAGAGGGTCATCAGAGGGTCATCAGAGGGTCATCAGAGGGCCATCAGAGGGTCATCAGACGGTACCTGAAGCCTTGGGTTAGCATGGCATGAGTCCCAGCCTCGCCCCTTGATGGTGGGGTTCGTCTCGCCGTTCGCGCGCTTCTCCGCCAACTCCTCGGCCGCCTGTGTCGCGTAGGGGGACCATCAGTCGGCATCAGTCGCAATCAGTCGCCATCAGTCGCCATCAGTCGCCATCAGTCGCCATCAGTCGCCATCAATCGCCATCAGTTGCCATCAGTTGCCATCTGTCGCCATCACGCACCTGCGCCTTGAGGGTCTGGAAATCGGGGTACTCGTGTGTAATCATGTGTAATCAGGGGTACTCGTGTGTAATCAGGTGTCCTCGCGCACCTGCGCTTCTAGGGTCTGGAAATACGATTTCTGCACTGGGATCTTGATGGCGAACGTTCGATCAGGCTGTGGAGCATCGACGTTGAGCAATTGCAAGATGCCCACAGCTTGCTTTCTCAGCCAGTTCTCGGGGCCGTGCGAGATCGCAATCAGCGGCTCGATGGCGCCGTCCTCGGAGATTTGGCGAGCTGCGGACGGATCTCCCGCCAGGTTGCACAGCGCGGCGGCCGCATAACCCTGCGCCTCCGACTTGCTCTTGAGCAGCAAGACCAGCGGCGCGATCGCGGCGGCTTCGGTCACCGCCTTGCAGAACATCGGCTCAGAGGTCAAACCCCACAGCGCACACGAGGCATGCTTCTGCGCAGGAAAGACAATGAGCGACACTCAGAAGGCAATCAACGGCCATGAACGACACTCAGAAGGCAAGCAGCGGCCATGAACGACACTCAGAAGGCAATCAGCGGCCATGAACGACACTCAGAAGGCACTGTGTGTCGACTATTGACCGTTCACACCTGTGCTCCCGCAGACCCATGGGTGAGAAGCTGGACGAGGTGTGGGATGCCGCCCGCTTGGACGAGGCATTGCTTCACCCCCCCCTGCTTGTCCTTGGCGAGGTCTGCAAGCAGTGCCGCGATCGAATCCTGAGCTTCGGGGCTGTCGGTGCGCCCGAGGAGCTTGACTAGAGGCGCGATGCCTGATGAGGACAGCAATCAGAGTGAACTCAGTTCGCGCTCAGTGCCAATCAGAGGACCATCCGTCCACTCATCAGCTGATGAGGACAGCAATCAGAGTGGAGCTCAGTTCGCGATCAGTGCCAATCAGAGGACCATCCGTCCACTCATCAGCTGATGAGGACAGCAATCAGAGTGGAGCTCAGTTCGCGATCAGTGCCAATCAGAGGACCATCCGTCCACTCGTCAGCATGCACTTATCAGCATGCACTTATCAGCATGCACTTATCAACATGCACTTATCAACATGCACTCGTCAGCATGCACTCGTCAGCATGCACTCATCAGCATGCACTCATCAGCATGCACTCATCAGCATGCACTCATCAGCATGCACTCATCAGCATGCACTCATCATGGGCGATCCCTCCGCAGGCAATCCCCGGCCTTGCCGAATCTCAAAGGGCAATCCCCGGTCTTGACGAATCTCAAAGGGCAATCCCTCCGGGCTCACCCCCGGCCTTGACGAATCTCAAAGGGCAATCCCTCCAAGCTCACCCCCTGCCTTGACGATCGCGGCCTTATTCGCGGTGGACGAGTCGAGATGGAAGAGAGCACATGCGGCATGGTTGGCCGCTGTGACACGCTCGCTCGTCAGCAGTGCGACGAGCAAACCGATGCCGTCGGCTTCGGTGATGCGCTGCTGTGCCGTCGTGGATGAGGACAAGTGCCAGAGCGCCGCGCTCGCCCTTGTCTGTGCCTCGAGAGCCATCTTCTGAGCCTCGGCGCCCACCTGCATGCATGCAATCAATCGCCATCAGGGTGCAATTAGGGTGCCATCTCAGGTACCATCAGAGTGCCCTCAGGGTGCAATCAGGGTGCAATCAGGGTACCATCAGGGTGGAGTCAGGGTGCAATTAGGGTACCATCAGTCACAGCCAGAGGCCATTAGAGGCAATGAACGACGCTCACCTTATGAGCCGAGCTTGCGCCGAGCATCTTGACGAGAGGCTCGACACCGCCCGCCGCCACGATCTGCTGCTTGCACTCCGAGCCGCGCGCGAGGTCGGAGAGCGCCGCGGCGGCGCGCACCTGTGGGGAAGGGAGGAGGTCGCGCCGTGGTGAGCACTTGCATGCAAGGCAGAGGTTGGAGAGAGCCGCGGCGGCGCGCACCTGCATGCATGCAATTGGAGGCCACCGGACGCCATCAGGGGCACTCAGACGCAATCAGTCGCACTCAGCGCGCGCACCTGCGACTTGTTCACGTTGCGACCGTCCCCGAGGAGCTGTACGAGAGGGAGGATGGCGCCTGCCGCCGCGATGACCAGCCGATTCTCTGCGGACCGGTTCGCGAGCATGGCGAGGGTTTCTGCGGACTTCATCTGCGCCGCGGCGTTCCTCCCTTCGAGGAGGGCCACGAGGGGCTTGACGACCGCGTTGCGATTCTCTTGATTCGGCGCCGCGATGTGAAGGATCGCCCCCTGAGCATACCTGTGAAACGCGAGGTGTGAAACGCGAGGTGTGAAGCGCGAGGTGTGAAGTGCGAGGTGTGCACGCGAAAGCGCCGTAGTGAGCTCTCGCATGCAAGGCTGCTCGTTCATCAGTGGCCATCAGCGTACCCTTGCGTCGCCTCCGACTCGGCGCCCAGGAGGCCAACCAGAGGTGCGATGGCTCCAGCGCGTGCGAGGGACACCTGTGGGGACGCAGTGGGGGCGTCGTGGTGAGCACTTGCATGCGGAGAGGTGCGATGGCTCCAGCGCGTGCACGGGCCAATCTCGGACCAATCTCGGTCCGGTGTCGGGGCAATCTCGGACAAATCTCGGTCCGATGTCGGGGCAACCTCGGGGCGATCTCGTGAGGGTGTTGGGTGAGCACCTGGTTCTCGGGGCAATCTCGGGGCAATCTGGGAGCGATCTCGTGAGCACCTGGTTCTCGGGGCAATCTCGCGAGAGGCTTTCCATCGCAGCGGCGGCGAACTCCTGCGCACGGTCCGAGTCCGCAGAGAGGTTGGCGACGAGCGCGGGCAGCGCGCCTTCGCGCGCGATCATGAGCTGGTTGTCGGGGGTCGACGAGAGGTGCCAGAGCGCTCTGGTCGCGTTCTCGCGAGGCCCGAGGGCGTTGGCGCACAGCACCTGTGGGGAAGCAGGCGCGGCGTCGTGGTGAGCACTTGCATGCTGAGAGGCCCGAGGGCGTTGGCGCACAGCGCCTCGACGAGCGGTCCTCAGAGGTCACCAGAGGTCATCAGAGGTCATCAGAGGTCGTCAGAGGTCATGAGCACCTCGACGAGCGGTGGAATCCCGCCTTCGTCCGCGACCGCAATCTTATTCATCTGGCTGCCCGCGGCCACCGCCGCAAGCGCGCCCGCCGCCCACTTTTGGGCATCGGCCTTCGCATCAAAGTCCGCACTGCGCTTGAGGGTGCCATCATCTCCCGGCAAGGCCCCCTTGGCGCCATGCTTGAGCATCGAGACGAGCGGGCGGATGGCGCCGGCTTCGACGATGGTCGTCTGCGCGTCGGAGGTAGGGCGCATGTAATGAGAGGGCTCATCAGGGCTCATCATGGGCTCATCAGAGGCTCATCAGGGCTCATCAGGGCTCATCAGGGCTCATCAGGGCTCATCGGGGCTCATCGGGGCTCATCAGGGCTCAACAGAGGTGTCCTCAATCGCACTCACCTGCACGTCAGGCGAATCGCGCGCGAGGTCCGCCAGGGCGCGAGCGGCCATCTGCGGCGGTCCGAGGCTTGGGTCCACCTGTGGGGACGCACAAGGGAGGCGTCGTGGTGAGCACTTGCATGCTGAGAGGTGCGATGGCTTGGGTCCGATGGAGGCTAAGGTGCACCAGCCACTCCACGAGCGCCGAGATGGCGCCGGCCGCCGCGATCGAGAATTGCGTCGCCGAGTTCGCGCCCGGCAGTGCAGCGCGTGACATTTGAGCGAGGGCGAGTGCCGCGTGTCGTTTGGCGCCTCGAGAGCCGGTGCGGAGGAGCTTGACGAGAGGCAGGATGCCGCCTGATGAGGGAGGCCATCACGAGTCAATCAAGAGGTCATCAGTGGGAGGAGCTCGACGAGGGGCAAGAGCGGGCGGGCGTACCCGCAGACACGATGTCGGCCTTGTTGACGGCGGTGAAGGAGATGACGGCCGGGATATCATCCGAAGTAATCCCCGAGAGCACCGCGGCAGCATGCTCCTGCGCGACGAGGGAAAGGTTGCCGGACCGCAGGATCTTGATGATCGGGTCCGCACAGCCCGCGCTCGCGATGGACACCTTCGAGACGATGTCGGATGCCGAGTACAGCAGCCAGAGCGCGTACCTGGGCACAAGGAGGGAGGAGGCGCCGTGGTGAGCGTCCGCATGCAAGGCAGCTAGGTCATCAGTGCGGCAATCAACGTACTCTTGGGCTTCGAGTGACCCAGTGGCAATCAGTGGCAATCAGTGGCAATCAGTGGCAATCAGTGGCAATCAGTGGCAATCAACGTACTCTTGGGCTTCGAGTGACCCAGTGGCAATCAGTGGCAATCAGTGGCAATCAGTGGCAATCAACGTACTCTTGGGCTTCGAGTGACCCATCCTTGAGTAGGCTGACGAAACGCTCGATGCCGCCCGCCATCTGGACCGTCATCTGGGACTCGGCGCCCCCCGACTCTGCCATGCCCTTGAGGGCCGTCCACGCGCGCTGGCGTACTTTGACGTCAGGCGATCCGAGCAGTTGGATGAGTTGTGCCGTCACCTGATGAGGGAGGCAATCATCAGGTCATCAGAGGCAATTAGAGGGCAATCAGAGGTCATCCGACGCAATCAAGAGGCAATCATCAGGTCATCCGACGCAATCAGAGGGCAATCAGAGGTCATCCGACGCAATCAAGAGGCAATCAGAGGTCATCCGAGTCATGTAGGCGGGTCGCACAGCGGTCAGAGATCTACAATCGTCAAAGGTGTGATCACACCTCCGAGTCCGTAGCGATACGTAATGAGACTCATCAGCCCGCGGCAGGCAATCACATGCAATTACAGAGGTCATCAGAGACTCATCAGAGACTCATCAGAGACTCATCAGAGACTCATCAGGGATGCAATCACGAGATCAGATGGATCGAGTGCCGTCAGTGTTCGTCAGTGGCAATCAGATGCACACAGATGCAATCAGATGCAATCAGATGCGATCGAGTGTCGTCAACGTTCGTCAGTGGCAATCACCTGCACGCGATGCTGTGCCGACTTGAGCGCAATCTGCCCAAGCGCCGATGCAGCGTGCGTCTGCCCCTGTGCAGTCTGCCCATCCCGCAGCTTGCGAGCGAGCTGTGGGATGGCGCCCCACTTTGCGAGCGCCCCCCGGTTCTCCGAATCGAGAGAGAGTGAATAGAGCAGCTGGGTTACGGTGTCCTGATGAGGGAGGCAATCAAGAGGTCATCAGAGGTCATCAGGGAGTAGAGCAGTTGACGAAGTCCAGTGGCGGGAGCCCGCGCGCCGTGACGAGCACTTGCACGCGGGCGGCTCGCGGCTCGGGCGGCGCGAGTGCCCACGACGACGCGGGGTGGCGGCTCACCTGCGCCTCATTCGAGGAGGTGTCCTGACTGAGCATCGCGACAAGGTTCTGGGCGACCGTCGATTGGTTGTCAGCGTTGGCGACGACCATAGTGGAGAGGGCTCCGGCGGCTTGCGTCTTCGCCTCGGCCGTGCCTGTCTCAACGAGCGCCACAGGTCATCAGAGGCCATCAGAGGCCATCAGAGGTCATCAGAGGTCATCAGAGGTCATCAGAGGTCATCAGAGGCCATCAGAGGCCATCAGAGGTCATCAGAGGGCCATCAGAGGGCCATCAAAAGGCAACAGAAGTTCTCAGAAGTCGTCAGCACACCTGTCTCGAAGAGCGCCACGAGAGCAGGTACGCCACCCGCCTTAGCGATGGCCACTCCGTTGCTGTGAAGCTTGGCTAGTGAGTGCAGCGCGCCCGCCGCCGTCTCTGCGGCCAGGGCGCCCCCCTCGCTACCTGATGAGGGAGGCAATCAAGAGGTGTCCTCAGCGATCATATGAGGTCATCAGGTGTCATCAAGCTACCAGATGAGGGAGGCAATCAAGAGGTGTCCTCAGAGACATCTCAAAGGCCATCAGAGGCAACCGGAGGTGATTAGAGTCCATCAGAGGCCATCAGAGGTGATCAGAGGTCATCAGAGGTCATCAGAGGTCATCAGAGGTGATCAGAGGTCATCAGAGGCCATCAGAGGTCATCAGAGGTCCCTCGGCAGTCCCCCACCTGGCTGCAGCAGCGCGACCAGCGGAATGATGCCGCCGCATTCGAAGATGAGCTGCTGATTGGGCGCGTGATCAGCGGCGAGGCTCCAGAGAGCCCCGGCGGCATCTCGATGCACCTCGGGAGATCCTTTCGAGAGTAGGCCGATGAGCAGTGGCACGCCGCCCGCCGTGGCGATCGCCTTTTGATTGGGCCCGTTTTGGAAGGCCATCGACCAAAGCGCCGAGGCAACCTCCTTTTGGAGGAGCACCTGATGATGAGGGGGGGCAATCGAGACGTGTCATCAAGAGGTCATCAGTGGTCATCAGAGGTCATCAGTGGTCATCAGAGGCGCGTATCGGAGGCACGGAGAGGTCATCAGCCTCTTGGTACGCAACCAGTCACGCAACCAGTCACGCAAGCAGTGCTCCTCAAGGGAGATCGCACCTCGGCCTTGTCGATCCCCTTGACGCCCGATGAGAGCATGCCAACGAGCGGCCCGATGGCGCCCCACCTGCATGCAATCAGTGGCAAGCATCAGTGGCAATCATCAGTGGCAATCAGTGGCAGCATGCCAATGGCGGCCCGACGGCGCCTCACTTGGCGAGCGCCTCTTGATTGGACGTAATCAGAGGTCATCAGAGGTCGTCAGAGGTCATCAGCGGCCCGACGGCGCCTCACTTGGCGAGCGCCTCTTGATTGGATGTGTGAGCTCGCGCGAGGTTCGAGATCGCACGAGCTGCCTTCGTGCGCGTCGGCGTATCGGGCGCAGTGAGCAGCTGCACGAGCATCGTCGCGATCGTGTTCTGATTCTGCGGATTATCGAGTGCGATCGCTGCTAGCGCCCCCGCCGCCTGAAGTTGCGTCTCGGCACCGCCGACTCCCAACAAGGCAACCAGCGGCGCTAGTCCCCCCGCCTCCGCAATCGCCGCCTGGTTCTGCGCATGGTTCGCCGAGAACGACCAGAGCGCCGAGGCGGCGGCTTTCTTCGCCGACTCGGCCCCGTCGCCTTCGAACCACGAGACACGAAGGGGCGCGCTGTGGTGAGCACTTGCATGCAAGGCGGGTGCACAGAGACCATCCGCGTGATTCGCGAGTCTTGCACGTACCTTGGAGTAGCGCCACGAAGGGTGCGATGCCCCCAGCCTGGGCGGCGGCGCTCTGGTTGGCCGGGTTGTCGCGCGCGAGCTCGGAGAGGGCAGAGGCCGCGCGGGCATTCACCTGATGAGGGATGCAATCAGATGTCATCAGAGATCATCAGAGGCCATCAGCGGCCATCAGCGGTCATCAGCGGTCATCAGCGGCCATCAGAAGCCATCAGGAGCAATCACCTCGTCTCCGTGCTCGCGTGACAGAAGGCTCACGAGGGGCGCGATGCCACCCGCCGCCGCGATCGCCGTTTGGTTGTCCTTCGAGCCCATCGCTATCGACGCCAGTGCGCCCGCCGCCTTGCCCTGCGCCTTAGTCGACTCTTCGTGCAGCAGTCTCACGAGTGGTGTGATGGCGCCGATGCCCGCAATCGCCTGATGAGGAATGCAATCCGAGGTCATCAGAGGCCATCAGAAGGTGTCGCGAGTGGCGTGATGGCGCCGATGCCCGTAATCACCTGCGAGTTGGCAATCAGAGGCACTCAGAGGCACTCAGAGGCAATCACCTGCGAGTTGGCCTTGTTGTTCCGCGAGAGCGACCAGAGGGCGCCGGCGGCTTCGGAGCGGGCCTCCACCCCCCGGCTCGCTACGATGTTGACCTCACCCGCGCTGATGACGAGCTCAATCGAATTCCTTCTCTCTCGAGTGGCGGCGGCGACGGCGGCGGCGGCGCCCTGTAGAGAATCATC
>JWZX01000936.1:0-11354 GCA_001275005.1 Chrysochromulina tobinii
ATGCCGTGGCGGCAAGGGCGGCGGCGGCGGCGAGGGCAGCGGCGGTGGCGGCGGCAAGGGCGGTGGCGGCGGCGGCGGCAAGGGCGGTGGCGGCGGCGGCGGCAAGGGCGGTGGCGGCGGCGGCGTGGGCTTTGGCGGCAAGGGCGGTGGCGGCCGCTTTGCGATGCGCCCAACGAACTGGCCGTTCTCCATACTGAACGCCGGGGCAGGAGCCAAACGGCTGCCGTCAGCCCCCTCCCATGCGAACAACTCGAGTGAGGCCATGAAGACGACGGGTTCTCCTCACTCACGAGTCGTGGACCATTCGGGCGTCGCGGGTCGCGTGTGATACCAGTATGAATTAACACGACAAACGCGACATCCGGTGCTACGGCACTGTGACGCGTGTGAACGTTAACACGACAGACAACCGGTGCTACGGCACTGTTACTGCCCGCTCAGAATACGCACACCTTACACCACGCGTGTTGAGGAATCTGCCGTGAAGCGAAGGAGTCAAAAGACAAAAGTCAAGCGTCAACCGTCAACGGTCAAGTCAGTCCGAGAGTTATGGCCTGCAGTTACACTGGATTACAAACCTCACCCCTCCACACCAAGCATTCAAACACCGCCTTTCCCGCTCTTATCCCGCTCGGTGCGACACGACGCAATATGCAATTTGGGTGGGCGGTGCAGGTTTCTTTTATTGTGTGTGGTGATGCGCGTGTCGTGCTCGTGCGCTTTGGATAACGCGTAGCTGGTGTGGACAGTTTGTACGAGGCACGCCTGGGATGTGTTGACCTCAGTTGCAGGTGATCCGTGCGCACCGCACTGTCCACAATGCTCATGAGGCCGGCAGCAGCTCAATCAACTTTTGGTGCAAAGCATAGGATGGCGCTGGGAGGCACTGCAGCAGATTTGAGAATGCTGTCATCGAAGCCGGCGGGCAGCTTGATCAACGTCAACGAAGAGCAGCCACGGAAGGCCCCCTTACCGATGCTCGTGAGGCTGGCGGGCAGCTCGATCGACGTCAATGAGGAGCAGCCATAGAAGGCGCGCTCACCGAGGCTCGTGAGGCCGGCGGGCAGCTCGATCGACGTCAATGAGGAGCAGCCTTCGAAGGCCCACTTACCGATGCTCGCGAGGCCAGCGGGCAGCTCGATCGACGTCAACGAGGAGCAGCCATAGAAGGCGTACCTACCGAGGCTCGTGAGGCTGGCAGGTAGCTCGATCGACGTCAACGAGGAGCAGTTAAAGAAGGCGCCATCACCGATGCTCGTGAGGCCGGCGGGCAGCTCAATCGACGTCAACGAGGAGCAGCCAGCAAAGGCGCTCCTACCGATGCTTGTGAGGCCGGCGGGCAGCGCGATCGACGTCATCGAGGAGCAGCCGTAGAAGGCGCACACACCGATGCTCATGAGGCTGGCGGGCAGCGCGATTGACGTCAACGAGGAGCAGTCCTCGAAGGCGCTCTCACCGATGCTCGTGAGGCCGGTGGGCAGCGCGATCGACGTCATCGACATGTCGTCGCGGAACGCGTTCACCGGCACGTGCGCCTCGCCATGGCGCAGCACGCACGCCGCGAGCAGCACCTCCATCGGCACCTTGCCCTCGCCGCGGATGCACGCGCGCACCCCTGCCATCGGATACGGTTGCGTACCATCATCATATTCTTCCGATACATCCGAAGACTCCACGCTCCTCAGCGCGGCCACGTCCACCTCGAAACCGCCCAGCCCCGTCACCTTTGCCAGGTTGGGCAGCCAGCGCGACGCGTCGACCGCGTCGGCGATGAGGCGACCGGCGGCGCGGCTGCCCGAGAGGTCGAGCTCGGTCACCTCGAGGAGGTTGCTCGTGAGCGGCAGGCCGACGCGTGCGCACAGCCGCGCGCACAGGACGCGCCGCGCTCGCGCACGCCACGCGAGGCTCACGCCCTTGAGTGCACACAGTGTCGGCACGTCAGCGTCTGCGAGGGCGTCCTCGAGGGCGTCCTCGTTGACGAGCTGCGTCGAGAGCCAGCACACGGGCGCTGGCGGTGCGGGAGCGTCGGCCGCTCGCGGTGCAGTGGCGTCGTGCTGAGCGTCGTCGTGCGTGAAGATCGGCTCTTCCGTCGCCGCCTGCCGCTCCGCCTCGGTGGGGAAGTCGCTCACGACGCCCAGCAGCCGCCCGAGCTCCGCGCCACTCTTGCCGGCGAGGTGGCCGGTGCACAGGGAACGTGAGAGGAGTCGGAGAAGCTCGACGTCCACGTCGAGAAAGTGCGCGCCATGCAAAAGCTGCGCGAGGTGCGCGAGCGAGCACCCCTCCAGCGCCCCGCCCTCCTCCGCGCCGCCCTCGGCGACGCGCGAGAGCGTGCGGAGCGCAGCCGCAGGCACCAGAGTGGCGAACGCCCCCTCGGCGCCGCCCGTGTCGCCCACCCAGTTGGCGAGCGCCGCCGATCGCGCCGCGGCCAAACGGGACCACGCGACCACCTTGCCCTCGACGCTTCGCACCCTCACATCGCCGTCAACGCCGTCGCCGCCGATGACGTCGCCGCCGCCGCTGTCACCGCCGCTGCCGTCTCTTTCCCGACATCGCTTCATGCTAAAAAAGGATATCATAGACGCCTCCGAGGAAATTCCGTTTTTGTGAACAGGATAGTCAAGCTTAGTTCAAGTCCAGTCAAGGACTCCGAGAGCGCAGAAGTCATGGTTTGAGCTCCATCCATCATGTGCACATAATCACAAAGCAACACATCAAGAAACAACCATACACACTGCTCCATCGCGTGCAGTTTCACAGTGCGCTAAGCATTTTTCTACTCCCGTTCACGCGAGTCCCATGCAATCTTCCTCAGCAGCCTGTACCATTCCCGCTCAATCACCGAATCACACACGTCTCGAAGGCCACACACGTCTCGAAGGACGTGTGTAACCACCAAGTGTAACCACCAAGTGTAACCACCACGTGCGCGCTCACATGCCGTCCTCGCAGATCCACTTTGCGGCCTGCTTGGCGTAGTACGTGAGGATGATGTCCGCACCCGCGCGTCGGAAGCACGTGAGCGTCTCAAGGCACACCTTCTTCTCATCGAGCCAGCCACGCTCCGCCGCCGCCTTGAGCATAGCATACTCCCCCGACACGTGGTACGCGGCGATGGGCAAGTTGGAAGCCAGCCGCAGCCGGTGGATCACATCCAAATAAGGCAATCCGGGCTTCACCATCAGCATGTCCGCTCCCTCGAGCTCGTCGAGCGCCGCCTCGATGTACGCCTCGCGACCGTTGGCGGGGTCCTGCGGGAGCGATTCGGTCATCAGCGCTCATCAGCGGCCATCAGCGGCCATCAGCAGTCATCAGCGGTCATCAGGAAGCAATTCTGGCCTTGGCGTCACTAAGTGGGCGGTCATCAGCGGTCATCAGCGGTCATCAGCGGCCATCAGCGGTCATCGGCGGTCATCGGGAAGCAATTCTGGCCTTGGCGTCACTAAGTGGCAGTCAGTGGCACCTGAGCTGCCCTCAGCGAGCATCAGCGACCATTCGACGCACTCAGCCGCACTCAGCGGCACTCAGCGAGCACTCAGCCGCACTCAGCATGCAATCAGCATGCAATCAGCGGCACGAGCACCTTCAGCATGCAATCATTATGCAATCAGCATGCACTCAGCATGCACTCAGCGGGCACTCAGCGGCACGAGCACCTGCTGGTACGTCTTCTTGTCGCCAAAGCCGGGGTGCGAGTCGAGGGCGTCGCGGAAAGGGCCGTAGTACGCCGAGGCGTACTTGGCCGTATACGCGAGGATCGAGACCTCCGTGAAGCCCTCCGAGTCGAGGGCGTCGCGGATGGCGCCCACGCGACCGTCCATCATGTCCGAGGGCGCGACCACATCGCTGCCAGCACGGGCTTGCATCACCGACTGCTTGCACAGCTGCTCGATGGTGGCGTCGTTGAGGATCTTGCCGTTCTCGACGATGCCATCGTGCCCCGCCGCCGAGTACGGGTCCAGCGCCACGTCCGTGCACACGATCGAGTCTGGCAGCGCCTGCTTGAGCATCGACACGGCGCGCGGCACGATGCCGTTCGGGTTGTAGGCCTCCTCGCCGCGGATGGTCTTGAGGGCGTCGGGCACCTTGGGGAAGACGACGAAGGAGCGCACGCCCCACTTGTACGCATCCTTGGCCTCCGCCACCATGCTCGCGAGGCTGTGGCGCTCGCACCCGGGCATCGACGCGATGGCCACGTTGGACGTCTCGTCGTGGATGAAAAGCGGGTAGATGAAGTTGGCCGGCGTCACGATGACCTCGCGCACCATCTTGCGCACCGCCTCGCTCTTGCGGTTGCGCCGCGGGCGCGCTCGCTGCTCCACCCACGGGTTGCCCATCACGTTGCGCGACAGCACGCCGTCGGCGACGCGCACACTGTCCTCGCCGTCCCACACGCGCCCCGAGTTCGCCCTGAGCAAGCCCTCAGTCACCATGCCGATATCGCCGGCACGGGTGGCAGTGCCCGATGGTACGGGCGCCATGCGCATGGCAGGAAGGAACCCAGCCCCGAACACGAGAGCAGCGTAGATCATGGCTTCGCGGCGACGATTGTCGGAGGAGATTGAAGTCGACGAGATCGTCGCTCGACGGGGTTGATGAGGTTATTAATGAGAAACCTTGGTGACGAACGATGTAAACTTGGACGCTTTGGAACAGGTTCAAGTTCAAGTTCAAGTGGCTTCCGTTAGGTTGTTTATGAAGTAACTTGAACTTGAACTTGGAACAGGAACGGCCTTCCCCTCCCCCGGAATCTCCGCGCCCGCTCAGTCGGCATCAATACATGTACCCACACTCGTACTCGAGTCATCAAACGAGTTGAGGTGCTCCGTCTCCTCCTCGTCAAACCGCCTCCGCTCGTCACACGGCTCAAGGGCTCATACGGTGTCCATCTCAGACCATGTCATCGTCGTCGTCGCTGCTCGGCTGCTTCTTCTTCGTTGCCTTGGCGCCTTTGCTCGTGCTGGCGGCGGCAGCACGCTGACCATTACATGCACGCTGATCCCCCTGACCATTACACGCACGCTGACCCCCCTGGGCTTTGCTGCTGCCGCCGCTGCCGCCGCTGCCGCCGCTGCCGCCGCTGCCGCCGCTGCCGCCCTGATCGACCTTGCCGCCCTTACTGCTTCCAAGCTTGCCACTAGCGCCCAAGACTGCGCTCACGGCGCCCTTATTGGAGGCGCTCACGGGCATGCTGAGCGCCGTCTTGGGCATACCAAGCGCCGTCTTGGGCATGCTAAGCGCCGTCTTGGGCGTCGCCTTGAGCGAGCGCCGCTCCGACGGCTTCGTGTCTCTGCTGCTGCAGCGCGCGTCCTCGTCCTCGTCCTCATCGTCCTCGTCGTCGTCGTCGTCGTCCTGCTGCTCACGCGTGCGTGTGGCGCCTGCCTTGCCCTTCTTCTTCACAAGACCCTTCGCAAGGCCCTTCACGGTCAGCGGAGCGCCGTCGCGAGCATCCGCGAGCGCCATCGCGAGCGCCATCGCGTTTAGACGTCCCTTACCCAACTTAGACCCCGGCCGAGTGGTGTACACGTACGTGCCCGTGCCTGCCAGGACAACGAACGCCAGCAGCACCAGCGTTGGGGCCATCGCCATGCCGCCGCCGCCGCCCGCGTCGCCCGACAGGTCGGGCGCGCCGTCCTGAGCAGAGTGATCGATGAACGGGGGAGGTGGCGCGAGATCCAGCCGGATCGGTCCAGTTGCATGCGTCGAGGAGGACCCAAATAAGGCATGCGTCGACGAGGTGCCAAATATGGATCCAGTGTCAGTTTCCATATTTGGGTCGGAGCTTGTGGGTGGCGGCGGGGAGGGCACTTCACCCTCTTCAACCTGCGGCGAGGGCGGCGGCGGGGAGCGGGAGGGCGGCGGGTGTGGCGCTGAGGGCGACCTCTGCGGCGGAGGCGTGCGCGGCGGCACAGGCGGCTGCATCGCCATCACGCTCGTGCCCGGGAGATCCGCAAGGGCCGCGAGCTTGGCTCCGTTGGTTCTCGTCCAGTCCTCGAGAAGGATGCCGCCGGTGTCCTCGGAGTCGGGGTTGAGGCAAAAGTAGAAGAGACCCATCCCTCGGCGCTTGATCTGGCCGAACGCCCAGTCTTGCCATACCTTGTCCTTGCCCGTATACTTGCCCCCCATCTCACCTATAAAGATCATCGCATGGATGGCCATCAGCATGCAATGAGGGATGCAATCAGCATGCCAATGCCTTGGCACTCATCTCTCACCGATGATGATGGGCTGGCCATCAGCATGCAATGAGGGATGCAATCAGCATGCTAATGCCTTGGCACTCATCTCTCACCGATGACGATGGGCTGGCCCGTCGCCTGCTGCACAAACGCAAAGTGCTGGTCCCACACCGCCTCCATATTCGAAGGGAAGGAGCCGTCTTGGAAGTAGGGCTGCATGAAGACGCCCGGTCCGTACGTGTGCGGCGTGTACACGAGCCGCCGCTGGTTTGAGAGCTGCACCGGCGCCACCCTGTGGGGAGTGGGCGCCGTAGTGAGCACTTGCATGCAGCGCCGCTGGTTCGAGAGCTGTACTGCCCCCCACCCTGCCTCCCCTGCCGCCCTGCCCCCCTACTCCCCTTGCCCCCCCGCTCTCCGCGAGATTCTCACCCCACCAAACTCCCTTGGACGCGTCATCAATCATAATCAACGGCAATCACCTGGCCCCTGCGAGGTTCTCACCCCACCAAACTCCCTTGGACGCGTCATCAAGCCCCGGAGCGCCCGGCTTGTACCTGCGAGGGTGAAACGTACAACCAGACGAAATCTCACGCAATCTCACGCAATCTCACGCAATCCCACGCAATCAGATGCAATCAGTAGATGCAATCAGCTTGTACCCGACCCCCTCGACCATGATGAGCCAGCGAGGGCACTGCGTCAACACATGGTTCCCGATGCGCTCAGCCGCCTTGTTCCAATCCGTCGCCGGGTCCTTTGCCCAGGACGACGCGTGTGGCTCGTTCTGCAGGTCGACGGCGAAGACGTTCCAGCGGGAGCAGAGAGCACGGGCGATCTTGTCCCAAGACTGCAGCACCTTGGCCTCTGGGATGGCGCTGTCGTACCTGATGAGGGAGGCCATCGGAGGCACTCAAAGCCCCATCAAAGGCGATCAGCTGCAATCAAACACAATCAATGGCGATCGATCAAAGGCAATCAAAAGCAACCAAAGGAAAACCAATGCCCTATCCAAGGCAATCGGCTGCAATCATGCGTCCGACGGGATCGCGTTGATCAAGGATCGCGTCGAGGTCCGAGCTAAGGATCGCGCTGTCCGGGGCACTGTCTACGTACCACTTGCCTCCGCCAGGCCAAGCGGTCGGGTTCAGTCAGTCAGTCAGTTTTCGTCGCGTACCACTTGCCGCCGCCAGGCCAAGCGGTCGGGTTGAGCCGATGGCACGCGAGCATGACGAGCAGGCCCTTCTGCGCGGCGCGGTCGGCGATCTCGGCAAACATCTCGAGGTACGTCATCCCAAAGAGCTGTGGGGAAAAGCGCACGTCCACCGTCTCGATCGGCCCGTCGTGCAACGCCGACTCGTGGTTGAACAGCAGCCGCAGGGCGTTGAAGCCATTCTCGGCGAGGAGGTCGATGTACCAGTCGATTGAATGCTTGTGCAAGCCGGTGGGCGCGCCCGTGCGCCCTTCGCTCCCGTACCAGTTGATGCCCTTGACGTAAAACTTCTTGCCGTTCGCCCACAGCGCTCCCTCGTGCGCCGAGAAGTCGATCGGCACGCCCGGCGCAGGCGCGGCCGAGTATCCAGCCTGTGTCGATGCGGCGTAGTCGGCCGCGCCAAAGTCGAGCACCTGGAGGCCACGGGCACCGGCAGTCGATCGCCAGTGCTCGCCGAGCATCATCTTTGTGCCGTTTCCGGCGGCCAGCGCCGTCGTCAGTGGCGCGACGAGCGACCACAACGTCATGTGAAATAATTGTGAATACTTAGCAGGGCTCCGTCCACAACCCATATTCGGACTCTCCTTGGCGGGCGCCCCAATTGCATGCGGGCGCTCCAATTGCATGCGCCGGTGTGGAGAACGCACGCTCGGCGAGAGCAGCTGTGAAGGGTTTTTTCACACCGGCGGCGCGCTCTTCACGACCCTCGCGCGCCATGGCATCCGTGCGCGCGCTGCTCGAGACGAGCGTGCCGATCTGGAATTACAACTGGACGTGGCTGGCGCCCCACGGCGAGGCGCGGCAGCTCCGCTTCGTCGTGTCACACGATCGCTCCATTGACGTCATCCTGAACAACCAGCGCGGCGAGGGCTTCGTCAAGCAGGTCTTCCTCGCCACGCTCGCGGGCTGCTCGGGATCGATGACCGTGCTCGATATAGGCTCGAACACGGGTTATTACTCCATGCTCGCCGCGGCACACGGCTGCTCGGTCCTTGCGATCGACGCGCAGCCGGGCTGCGCGCAGTGGTTTGAGTGGGCGCGCAACGCCAACCACGCCAACCACAGCCGCGTGGGATCGCAGCAGTTCAGTGCGCGCTCGGTGCGGATTGTCACACGGCCAGTGAGCAACAGCCGCGCGCCTGTGGAAGTGGACCAATTCTCGTGCTGGGTGATGCACAAGACCGACATTCGGCTGCGCCGGCGCCGACGACGAGCCGCGGCGGCCGCGGCGGCCGCAGCAGCAGAGGCCGCAGAGGCTGCGGCTGCAGCGCCGCCAGCTGCGGGCGAGGCGGGCGAGTCGGGCGAGGCGGGCGAGGCGGTGGGGAATGGGAAGGTGGCGGCACACCCGCTTGGCTTCACAGAGCTTGGCGCCCTCTTGTCGTCAGGGGCTCCGAGCGCCATCGTGAGCACCAGTGGCAGCAGTGGCACCATTGGCAGCAGTGGCACCAGTGGCACCAGTGGCAGCAGTGGCAGCAGCAGCAGCGGCGGCAGCAGCGGTACCAACGGCGGCGCCCGTGCCGACAGGAGCGAAGGCGCCCACCTCGGCGCCCCACCTGTGCTCCTTGCCAAGGTCGACGTGGAGGGCGCCGAGTTGGGCGTCCTCGCGGCGATCACCCCTCTGCTGCCTCGCGTGCGCAATCTCCTCGTCGAGATTGCGCCTGGCTGGTGGCCGCTCTACTCGAATTCGAGCGCGAAGCGCATCGTGGGCGTGCTGGACCAGAGTCATTCGAGGGCGCGCACCACCACCACCACCACCACCACCACCACCACCACCGGCGGCGGCGGCGGTGGCCGCAGCGGCGGCGGCGGCGGTGGCCGCAGCGGCGGCGCGGACACGCTCGTGAGGGTCGTAGGGCAACTCAATCGTGTCCACGAGCTGCCGCTTGCCGAGGCGACCCGAATCCGCTCCGAGGGCGCCGGGTCGATCGCGCAGCTGCTTGCACCCGTCGCCGAGGGTGGCGCGGGCTTTACAGCCGCCCTGACAAGCAATGGGCGGGCTTTCTTTGGAGCGGAGCCCATGCGCGACTTTCTGATCCATATGGGGAGTAACGGCTACTGGCATCAGGTCGACGTGTGGTTCTCGCGCGACGCGCCGGCGCTCCGGCGCGCCCGCCGCCTCGTCTGCCTGCGCCAGCAAAAGTATCGCAACGAGAAGGCGGCGCGCCGAATGTGTGACGTTGCCTAATATGGAGAAGGCGGCGCGCCGAATGTGTGACGTTGCCTAATATGGAGAAGGCGGCGCGCCGAATTTATGACGCCCCGGCGGTCGATGTCAGATGAGACTAGAGACCTTACACTCGAGGCCCCTGTGCGCTGCCGACACTGCGGACTCCAGCGCGCGCACGCCACACGGGGTCGTGCATATTAATCACGCGCGCCTTGCTCACTTGCGTCTGGCCATGCGGTGCAGTGGTGCGGTGTGCGACGCGCGGCGCCGGATGTGGCGTGGTATTACAGCGTACTACGCAGCGTGTATCCGAAGGTTGTTTCTGCGTCAGATTTGTCTTCTCGCCGGGCGAGTTAATCAAGGGCGGTTGGGCCGGGGTGAAGGTTTGGTGAAGGTAGCCACGGCGAGACTTGACCCATAGGGGAGGGTATTCTTTCTGGATTCACACACTATCCCCACCACCTGATTTTGAACTCAGTGGTTGACCCAAAGGGGTAGGGGAGGGTATTCTTTCTGGATTCACACACTATCCCCACCACGGCACCAGCACCACCTGATTTTGAACTCAGTGGTTGACCCAAAGGGGTAGGGGAGGGTATTCTTATTTCTTTCTGGATTCACACACTATCCCCACCACCTGATGATTTTGAACTCAGTGGTTGACCCAAAGGGGTAGGGGAGGGTATTCTTTCTGGATTCACACACTATCCCCACCAGCACCACCTGATTTTGAACTCAGTGGTTGACCCAAAGGGGTAGGGGAGGGTATTCTTTCTGGATTCACACACTATCCCCACCACCTGATGATTTTGAACTCAGTGGTTGACCCAAAGGGGTAGGGGAGGGTATTCTTTCTGGATTCACACACTATCCCCACCACCTGATTTTGAACTCAGTGGAGTTAGGAACCAGAGCGCGCAGGGCGCGCTCCCACCACCAGCCGGAGGGTACGGTGGGGAGCGCCCACCCCAAGGGGGGGGGACGGGCACGACCAGAGTCTTGATAGAGTACATTTACCTAGTCCCGTCCTACTGTCGTTCACATTAGATTGACCACGATTCCTAACGGTTATTCAGAACTAACCGCGCGTACCGACTCGGAATGTGCACCGCCGCCGGCCTCACAGGCTCCAGCTGCTTGACGGGGTGCTTGCACTTGAACTGCTTGCCCACCATGTCGCAGAGCTCCAGGATGTTCGTCGTTGGGAAGTCGGGCGGTTCACAGCTTGGCGTGCGCTTGAGCCACTCAGAGCTCCAAGTGGGAAGGATCGCGTCCTCGCCAAGCGTCTCGGAGGGCTTGCTTGGCTTGCTCATCGAGGCCATTGTTGTCGAGTCTGCGCACACAGAGAGAGGGCAGAGGGGCATCGTCGTCAGATGGCAAGGAGCGGTGGTGAGTGTCCGATGGCAGGATATGCAAGGAAGGAGCAAAGAGCAGTGGTGAGCAACCGATGGCAGGATGCAAGGAAGGAGTGCTCAGGGATTTTGGTGCAGGGATTTTGGCCCAAAAGTCCCTCCAGTTTGAGGCGAAACGTACCTCATTTTGGTCAGCCCGCCTGTGACGGCCGCCATGGCGGCAACAGACTTTGCTCCCACAGGACCGATGCTGTTGGCGCCCATGTTGAGTGACGCAAGCTTGGTCTCCTTGTTGTTCTGGATGGCCTCGCAGACTGCGCTTACGCCATCATCATTGAGGTCGTTGAAGGACAAATCCAGGGCCGTCAGCGCGCCTGTGACAGCCACCATAGCCGCCACAGCGTTTGCTCCAACTGGATGGATGCCGTTGTTCCCGAAGTTGAGCGACG
>JWZX01000937.1:0-17719 GCA_001275005.1 Chrysochromulina tobinii
GTTGTCTGTCTAGAACACCCTTTGCGCACTCCGCGTGCGACGTCTAAGGTTACTCACCACTACTCAAGTAGTCACTCTTTCCCGCGCGCCTGAATACAATCTGTGTGTCTGTGAGTGTCAGGTTTCGGACTCGACGAGCTGGGTCAGTGTACAGTGCATGCGCATGCGCGCGCGTCGTATCCTCTTCGACCCAAAAATGGGTGCGAATTTTTCATGCTTGACTATGCGCAAGGCCGATGGCCAAGCTGATTTTATCACTGCGATGCCCGAGATAACCTTTCTGGCCGCTCTGGAGGGGGAGGTGGCGGAGATGGAGGAGCCGGCGAGGGTGGAGGAGGAGGCGAGAGCGGCAGAAATGGTGGCAAGGGGAAGGGAAGCGAGCATGTCGGCGGCAGAACCGGCAGTGCGGTTGACAGGCTGCACACAGGGATGTTTTGACGCGGATGCGGCTTCTGCCTACATCGAATTTCTTGGCCACATTGAACGCAGCTTCTTTGTCTACGTCTTCCCTGAGGAGCCGCCCACTGTCCCCGAGCCATCGACCAAGCAGCCGGCAGAATGGCCGTGGTGGTGGGAGCCCGGCGAGCTCGCTATCGACGGTAGCCTAGAGCTCATTCTCGATCCGCTCGCCTCTTTCCTCGAGCAGAATGGCTTCCAAGTCGACGAGGAGAGAGTTGCGGACCACAAGACGCCCTTCATGCCGCTCTTCTTTGGGTCCAAATGGAACAGCCCGCTCAAGACGGCGCTCATCGGCTTCCTCAAGAAAAGCGAGGGCTCAAGCCCTGTCATCGGATGCAACCTCTCGGGCATGAGCCCGATCGTAGGCGTGCGCGACCCTCGATACGACTCGACCCCTGGCATTGCCAAGGAGCTGGTCGATGAGGTCGCCTTTGAGGCGCAGCACGGCTGCAAGCCGCGCACTTGTGCGGAGTGGGGCGAGGTGTGGGCTGATCACGAGAGGCACGCGGCCCTGCGCAAGGTGGCCAAGGAGAAGGAGGCGAAGGAGGAGGCAGCCGCCATACATGTATCTTCTGACGCCACAGTTGTCATTCGCTCGGGCGGTGATGGCAAGAGCGACGTCCGCCTGCCGTTAAGCACGGGCACCGTCAGGACCGACGAATTGGTGACTGCGCTGCAGACGTTCCTCAAGAACAATGGCGCGGACGACCTCGAAATCACGCATCGGATGGGCCTCAACGGCGACGTGCTCTTCGGCGTGTGTGACAACGACCCGACGATCATGGCGCTTCAGGGCTTCCTCAACCGGCAGATGCTACCTAGGATGATGCCATTCTAATATGAGTGAGAAGTCGTGTAGACTGTCTGACCGGGCGCATGCTGGCGGTGCGGGGTACAGAGACTGATGATTGTCGGGACCTCGGCGACGTAATTCAGCTGCGTAATTAGGACTTCGCGCATAGATTCCCCTCTCTCTCGCAATGGCCGATGATGCCGACGCCATTGCCAATCAGCTCGTGAAGAAAATCCCGTCAACGATCTCGCAAGACTCCCTTCGATTCGCTACAACCGATGTCTCGCCGCCGTCATCGCCAATGGCCGCATACCCTGCGAGTGGCCCTCCGCCGCCTCCCCTGCGTATCCGTGGCGACTCCTACGCACAAGGACTTTCGGAGCTCGATCGGGTCAAGGACGGAGACAACCATGAAGGCATGATGGCCGCTGTTGCTTTGAGCTATCCGCCGCCACCGCACCACCACGGGCCGATTGTGCTCGTCTCCTCCTACTCTGACTTCTCGGATCTTGCGCACGGGCCCCGTGGCGTGCCCGCCAACCGTGCGCTCCGCACGTACCGTCTTGACACGGTCGAGGGCACGCTCACGCTCCTCTCCATGACGAAGACCGGCTTCGTGCACAACCCTGCCTTCAGCCGTCGTCACCCGACTTTGCCGATCATCTACGCGTGCACGGAGTCCGTCAAGATGGATGGCCAAGTGATTTCCCTTGCGATCAATCTCAAGACCGGCGCCATGTCTGAGCACTGCCCGCCCGTGAGCGCCCGCGGCACGTCCACCTGCTACCTGACGATCCACAAGCACGCGCGGCGTATGCTTCTCGTCAATTACTGGGACAGTACCATCGGCACGCTCGAGTTGCTTCCCGACGGGCGCATCGGACGCTACCTGGCCACTTACGACCCCAAGGGAGGCAAGCCGATGAAGGCGCGCGCCGATAAGCACGTGAATCACTCGCTCAACGACGAGAATGCGCAAAAGGAGCGCCAGGGCGACCCGCACTCGCACGCGATCGTCCTCGAGCCCACGACCGGTACGATCGCGTACGTTCCTGACCTCGGGATGGACATTATCCGGCAGTTCCTCTTCGACGAAGAGTCAGGCAACGTCATCCCGTGCGGCGAGATCCCGAGTGGCGTCAAGGCGAGCCGTCGCGGCCTCGGCCCGCGCTACATGATGTTCGCCAAGGACATTCCGACGTGCTACGTCGTCAACGAACTTAGTTCACAGATTGCCGTCTTCTCATTCCATCCTGACGTGGCGATCCGCCTCGCCAAGGCGTGGGCCGATGCGCCCACGCCCGAAGAGAAGACGAAAGCTCTTGCGGCTCTGCAGCAGCCCACGCTCACCCTCGTCCAGACCGTGTCCACGGTGCCCGAGGACTTCCCCTTCGACATGAACACGTGCGGCCGGGTCACCATCCACCCGACGGGCGACTTCGTCATCACCAGCAATCGCGGCCACGACTCGGTGTCAGTGCACCGCATCCACCGCGACTCGACGCCGCCCGGCATGCTCACGCTCGCGGGCATCTTCCACACGCGCGGAGAGACGCCCCGCCACTTCCAGTTCGACAAGAGTGGCCAGTTTCTCCTGGTGGCCAATCAAGACTCGGGCTCAGTGGCCGTCTTCGCCTTCAACGTCTCCACGGGCCGCATCTCGTACACAGGCAACTCGTACTCGTGCCCGTCCCCGAACTTCGTCTGCGTCTGGGATGGTGCGTGAGCCGCGCCGAGGGTGCGCGTCCTCCTGCACGATTCGAGGGGTGGGGGACAAAGTCCATGGCCTGCGAGGGTGTGCTCGCTTGCGGAGACGAGCGGCGACGCGACGACGCGAGGGCCCATGGAGGGCCTTGCAGATGCAAGCGCGCTGCTAGCTGATTCATTTCAATTTGTGCTACGTTGTACATGCATGTAGGCTACTAGAAGTGCTACGACGTAGTCATGTGGGAAGGGGTTGGAGGGGGGGGCGGCGGGTCACACGTGCACGGGAGTCATGTGTAATATGGTCGGGCGTCGGGGGCCCGGGGAGGCGATCTCGGATCGTATGACGTAGGCAGCAATACACAATAGAGAATGCCATGGTGAATGCGTGCCCGGTCAAGCCGGTAACGCGCGTCGGGTAGTCTCGGGCTCTCGCGTACCGGGTTCTTGATCGCCGTGGCGCGGTAATTATAACGAATAACCAAATGTACGCGTACCGACCTCAAAACATCCGAAACAACCCACCGGGCGATCGAGAACGCCACGTAGTAGCTAGTACGCGCATGAGTACACGCTAACGCGCCTTGGCGTTGGGCGGAATTCTATCGTGAATCACGAACCAGCTAAATACAGAGTCTCAACAGACTGAGGTCATACCAGGGAGTGATACACAGCGGGTCTCGGTTGTAGCTTACACACTTTAGCACACTCCTGCTCTCAACGGCTACGAAGCCGCTCAACTATTCCCGGGACGTGCTGCGCACCCACGACAGCCACGACGATCGGGTAGCCAACCACGGTGGCATCCTCGCCTCGGCCGAGCTCGTCTCGGAGTGCGCGAAGCCGCCTTGCCATCACCTCATCGGGCGTGGCGACGCGCCGGGCATACTCACGCGGCAGCATCTCGAGCATCGCCTGGTTCAAGGCGGCCACACCGACAGCGTCGCAACTGCGCTCGTCAAAACCCGGGCACAGCGCGTGGACGCGCAGCCAGCCTGCAAACAAGGCGAGCCTCCGACGCGCCGAGCGCACCACGCTGCTGTGCGTTTCGACGCTCGTACCGGGGGCGGGCTCCTCCATCCACTTGGCACCCGGCTGGAGGCACACCACGCGGCAGCCTGCGTCGGCAGCTGCCTGTGCCGCAGCTGCCATCTCGCTGCCCCACAGCACGCCATCGCTCCGCAAGTAGCGCACCACCTCGGGCTGAAGTCCCACTTGCGAGGGCGAGCTGAGCTCTGCACGGCCGCGGGCTCGGGCCATGTCGCGGACAGCTTCCGATTCGAAAAGTGCCTGGCGCACACGGCCTATGTGGAAGAGTGCGTCCTTGCGGATCTGCTCAGCCTCCAAGCCCTGCAGCGCCCTCGCAGCTGCCTTTCGCACCTCGAGCGTGTTCGCATCGCACTCCAACGCAACCGCTGCAGCACTGGAGCAGCGTGCGATGGTAGCGATCGCCGCCTGTGCCGAAGCCACCTCGACGTGTGAGATGCCGCACAGGTACACGCCGTTACTGACCACCTCGAAGCTTGGCACTCGTGGCCGCCGTGGAGCGCATGCCCCCGCGATGCCAGAGGGCAGCAAGGACACAACCGTAAGACCCGAGACGGGATACTCCTCGTCACCCGGTGGCACGAGTGCGAGAGCTGCAGTGGCCGCGGCCGCAGTCGCGAATGATCGACGCACGAGGGAGGCGCGCGCGCGCATGTTTTGAGCGTGAAAGCCCGTGTAGTGTGAAATTGGGAGTTTCGAATGAAATCCATGATGTCACCATACTGGCGAGGCTGTGGTGTCCCGTGTGCACAATGCAGTACATAGAACCGTTAACTGCAGTTTTCGAAAATGCTCAGGTCCTTGCTAGGCGTCAATGATAGCGTCAGGTTGATACTGCCGGGCGATCGAGCTGCACTGGTGGGCCAGCAGCGAAGCCATGATGCAGCTCGACGCTTCTGCCGCGACTCTGCAAAGCAGACAGCGGCGCACGGCGGATGGTGCTTGGAGACGATGGCTCGCAATCGTCTCTTTGGATCACAGCGCTTGATTGACATCGACGGCGGGTATCTTCTGCCGGCCGCGCATGTGCCAGCAGATGAGCTTGTGCTCCAAGAACTTTATCGTCTCGTGGAGAAGCAGGGCATCCGTTCGTTCCTCGATTTGGGCGCTGGCGTGGGCCAGTACGGCCACTCCTTGCGCAGCCGCTACGGAGATACTGTGTGGTACCGCGGCTTTGATGGCGCCGGTGACGTGGAGAATTACACCAACGGCTTCGTCAAATACGTGGATTTGACGCTGCCACTCGCCTTGCGCGGCAAGGCCGAATGGGTCATTTCTCTTGAGGTCGGAGAGCATGTGCCTCGCGACTTTGAGCTCATGTTCGTTCGCAATGTGCACGCTCATGCGTGCTACGGCGTGGTGCTCTCGTGGGCATGCTACGGTGGCCATCAGCACGTCAACAAGCGTTCGAATGAGTATGTGATTGCGCTCTTCGAGGGTCTTGGGTACCGGTACGAAAAGGAGGCCTCAGAACGGATACGCCAGCCGGCGACTAGGGCGAGGCTCGGTGCCAACCGCTCCTTGGAGGACGCGAATAGAGTCTACAGCTGGTTTGCAAGGAGCGTCATGGTGTTTGAGCGGATTGCACCACTTTCGTGTGGTACTCGGCACGTTGGCAAGAGCACAGCTGTGCGGGTTTAAGCTCTTTCGAGGTGTACACTTCAGGGGCGTCAGACCCGACGGCGGCGGACCGTGGTTGTTTAGAGATTGTTGTTTTCGAGCCCGAAACACCGTTATGACAGACAAAGTTGCTGCTCCATTTCGATCGCTCGGGCCCGGCGCGCGCTCACGCAGCACACGCACCGCAGGGGCCCCCTTGGCACACGCTTGAACCTTTCGTACGTGGCAGCCGGCGATGGGCGACTACGGGACTACGAGGTTCGTGTGGCCCTCCAGCGTATGGCGTCTTTCTGTTGCCTTGCCAACATGCGAATCGTTGCACACTTCACTGGAGTAAATGGCTCATCCCGTGCCGGCGATGCTATCAGCACGATGAACACAATCAAGCGCTCATCTCACCTGCCATGCATGCCATGTGTGACATCGTCGACTGTTGTGACATGCGAGGTGCAAATGCAAACTATCTCGCCGTAGAATTTGCTGAGGGCCTCTGAAATCTCGCACGTCTCAAACATCGAACCAGCATAGGGGGGAAACCCACCCTCCGCAGAGCACACCCAGTACTCAAGGTTGGCAGCTGATGGCTCCAGATCAGAGAGAATGGTGCCTTCACCAACGCGCACGCACCCTGTTTGAATTTTGGTGAGCATAGGCAGCCCAGATCTCATTTCAGCACGCGATGTCCACAGGATACCATCATCTGACCACTTCTGGAGAACGGTGCGGAGGGAACGGGAGTCTGCGATGCGAAGTGCACTCGACGCGAGCAGCGCTAGAGTTGCCACCTCGTGACTCCACCCGTGGTTT
Organism: Chrysochromulina tobinii; assembly: GCA_001275005.1. Taxonomy (NCBI): domain Eukaryota; phylum Haptophyta; order Prymnesiales; family Chrysochromulinaceae; genus Chrysochromulina; species Chrysochromulina tobinii. Next base: position 6,431 of record JWZX01000937.1, read on the forward strand.
GCAAAGGCGAGCGCCAACGTGCGCATCACAAGCGCTCTCTGTTCGCTGATCTTACCCCTGTAGTGCGCTGCGCTCCGTCGGCCGGCCGGGACTTCGGTTTGTCCAAGACGTGACCGAGACCGAAATGCCGATTTTGACGAGAACTCTGCGGACTTTGTTTTTTTTCTCTAGGTGCCGACGACCGGTGATTCGTGTGAGAGTCTCGCTGCCCGGAGAGCTGTTGTTTGTGTGTGAAAAACGCAGTGTTTGTGTGTTTCCTATGAAGAACACGCTGAGAACTTGCGAGCCACGCTGCCAGATCGATGATCAGGCGCTCAGCGTATGCGGTGACGCTGCTATGCCTGCCGGCGTTGAGCTCAGCGCGTCCGGCGGTCGACGCCGTGCACAGCCTCATGGAGGCCGCCATCGAGCGACCCAAACTGCCGCACCTGAAGCTGCCCACGAGGCACTCTGGCCTCGGAGCGCTGCTCACGCCGAAGAGAGCTGTGGTGCTGCTGCCAGCGGTGCTTGGCGGCATGGCGGTCGTATGCCCTGACGTGCTCGCGGGGCTGCTCGTGCAGCTCATCTGCTATATCGGCTCGCTCTTCGAACCCTACGACTCCGTACTTCCTGAGAAGGGCTTGCTGCGGACGCTCGTTACCACGGTGCAGCGTGCAAAGAAGGCGTATAACGTGAAGCACGGCCTGATCTCGATCGACGAGCAGCAGTTCTTCGACGACGAGGATGCATCTTCCAGGGATGAGGCCGCCGATGAGGCCGCTGCCGCTGATCGCGAGGGCGGAAGCAAGGAGGCTCTGGACGATGCTGCGGCGGCTGTGCTAGAGGAGGCTGTCGGTGACAGAGTCGTTAAGGGTAAGGAGGACGACGAGGAAATCTACAAGTGAACAGCAGCTCAGCAACAGCAGGAGAGCCGAAGGTGGGATGGATGTTTCTTAGTCAAGTTTTTACTGCATGATCTCAAACTCTCATTTCAGTGCGGTGTGGTGTTGCAGCTTGCACGTGCGGACGCGCGTCGTCCTCTCTCGACTTCTCACGGTTCGCGTGCGAAATGTCGAATGCACACGCAGTGACAACACAGACATTGAATGTGACTCAGATCATTCAGGGCTTCTTAGTCAGCTTGACGATGTGGGTTCCGAATGACGTCTTTACGATTTCCAACGCACCCACCTTGGAGTCCGGGTCGAAGCAGTAGCTATCGAAGGGACCAACCATCTGGCCGCGGCCAAAGGTACCGAGATTGCCGCCTTTGCTGGCGGATGGGCACTCGCTGAACTCTTTGGCAGCCGCTTCAAAAGTCATTCTCCCTTTCTCGATCTCCTCTTTGATGTACCGCGCCTTTGATGAGCCGGGCGGCAGCAGGATGTGCGATGCGCCCGCCTTGCCGACGGCCAAGAAGTCGAAGAGGCCAGCAGCCGGCGCGGGCGCACGAGCCGTCGCCGCGCTGCGTACGGATGGAGTTTGAAACGCGGCAGTTTGACCAACCATCCCGACGAGAATCACGGCGAGTCGAGACATCGCGCTCGGACGACTCTCTGTCACGGCGCTCTCGCGGGGCCACCCTGATTAGAACTGCAATTTCAAGACCTCTGTCACGTTCACGTTCACGTTAAATTGCCATCTCGGCAAGACGCACGACCACAGGTCCCGTGGAGACACAACGTGGAGGGCGCGGTGTATTTCAGCTGACCTCTTGCCCTGCGCACATCCCGCGAGACCCCAGTCCCAGATTCCCTTGACCCTGTTCCGTGTGAGAGCAAACAAACCATGGCAACCCAGATTCCCTTCAGGAGAGTAAATTTGACTCCGCAGAGAAACGCGCCATGTATCGATGATGCCGTTGATGGCCATGTAGATTGCGTTCATTCGCCCGGACGCGTCCGCCCCCTTATTTTCGTAAACATATCATTCTACACTGTACTGCGATATGTCCTCTCCATAAGAATAAGAACGCTAACATGTCTACTCGTGAAAAGAACGCTATGAAGTCGAACGTGGCCCTCCGCGCGGCGTATGCGGCGGTGTCGCCGGTCGAGCTGAGTGCTTCAGGAGCGCCGAGCCGATTGGCAGGCCGTCGCGCTCAGCCAAAGAGCACTGAGCGAGCGCGTGGCCGCTCACGTAGCAGTAGGCGCACACGCGGTGGCAGTGGCGAAAAAAATGCTCACGCTCGGTCGTCGGGCACGGCAGTCCTATGTTCTCCCAAGGGCAGAGGCATTTGCCCGCGTATGGCGCGGTGGGCAGCGTCTTCGGGTGCAGCAGCAGCTTGGTACGCCCCTCGGGGTGAGTGAGCATCTGACGAAGCCGCGTCTGAGCGGCAAGCCGCGCCGCACGCTCCTCCACGCTCACAAGGGCCCATGCCTCCGCCGCGAGCATCTCGGGCGTCGGCTCGTCGGCCGCCGCCGCCGCCGCCGCCGCCGCCGCCGCCGCCGCCGCCGCCGCCGGGTTCAGAGGCGAGCCCGGCGGCAGCGCGCCCTCGCCTGCGTACATGCCGAGCGGAAGCGGCGGCGCACCGTGGGCATAAGACGCCTCCGCGCGTCCCCACTCGACAGCCGAGGCCCGCCCGGCGGCAGCGGCCACATCCCGCGCAGAGGCCACACGAGACGGCGAAATGGGCCGAGGTGAGCCGAGGCCCTCTCTGCGCGGCGATGCGAGAGCCGCGCGCGGCGATGCGAGTGCCGCGCGAGGGGTGTTCTCGCTCGCATAGAGAGCTGTTCCACGAGGGGTGTTCGTGCGAGGGGTGCTCGGGCTCGCAGCACGTGGAGACGAGGGCACTCCTGGTGGCGCTGTAGTGGGCACTCCTGGCGGCGCGACGCGCCCGGAGACGGACAAGAGGGCAAGCGACAATCGGAGAGGCTGAGCGTCGGACGCGCTGTCGCTCGCGTAGAGAGCCTTTGCGAGCCCTCGGCGCGCCTCGGCCTCCTCTTCGACGAAGTACACGTCCCCCGCCACGGTGACGCACCCGGCCGTCTCACGCACCTCCGCTGCCGGCGAGCCGTGGCGCAGGGGGCTCGGAATGTGGCCGGAGGAGGCGTGGGCGCGCGGGGTGCGGCTTGTCGCCTGGGCCGCCTCGCTCTTGGCCGTGCTCTCGCACTTGCTGGCAGCACCGTCCACGACGTCCCTCACAAGCTTGCGCTCCTGAGGCTGGGGAAGGGATCTCCCCGAGGGCTTCTCCACGGCAGATGGCAAGGCGAACGACGAGGACATGCAGCGCGAGAAGATCTCGGGCGCACCGTCGACGGCACCACAGTTGCCACTCGTACTACTCGTCTGCCGCGGCGTTGTCGGCCTGGGCGCGCCGTCGTGGGCGTTCGAGGCCCCACTGGCGCGGGGGGAGGGCGGGGGCGGCGAAGAGGCCCGAGGCGTGACGCTTCCCGCCTTGGCTGGGGTCTGAGCGAGCCTGCCCGCCACGACGCCGGGCAAGGTGCCGCTTGCAGTGCCGAGCAGCGCGCAGTTGGGATGCCAGCCGTTGAGATCGACGGACGCACACGGCGTTGAGCGCACTGAGCGCGGCGAGGGCGCGAAACGTGCGTACACTTGATGCTCCTCATTGATGACCTCGATCGGCGGCGGCGGCAGCGGCGGGGGGGGCATGTGCTCCTCCGACTCGTAAGGATGGTGATCGACGGCCGTTGGCTTGCCATTCACAGTCACACCTCCGTCGACGGCCGTTGGCTCCCCCATCTTCGCCGTAGGCTGCTCGCCCACCATCTGTAGTCGCTTGGTGGCGGGTGCTGGTGCAGGTGCCGGTGTCGGCGCCGGAGCGCCGAGTTGGTGCGTTGAGCGTCGAGCCGCCTCCACGCCGTGGGTCATTGCAAGACGAGTGAGGTCGCGATGGCGCTTCGCATCGGCGGCGGCGGTGAGGGCGCGACACTCGGGTGGCGGTAAACGGCAGATCGCGGCGAGGGCGTGCATGTTGATGAGCTCATTCTCGCCCACCTCCGTCTCCGCCGCCGTCGAGGCCAACGGCCGCTGCTTTAGGAGCGATCGGAAGCCGTCGAGGCGCGCGCGACACGTGTCGAACCGGCCGGCGAGCGCCTCGAGCGCCGCGTTCACTACGTCCTTGGCGATCACGCTCGAGGCGGTGTCACCGACGGCCGCGGGCGGGGGCAACGTCGCGATGTACGCGACCTGCTTCTCGAGCGTCGCGCGCAGCGAGGGCGCCACGAGCTCGCGGTCGCAGTGTGCCAGGCCGTCGTAGATTGCAATCCCGAGACGCGTGGGTACGACATAACGGCCCGGCAGGAGCGGCGGCCTGACGTAGCCCTTCCTCGCGGTGAGCGTCATCATCGGATCGGGCGTAGCGTCTGCGCTGCCAGCGGGCTCGCCCGTAACTTCAATTGCAGCATCGGCAGCATCGGCAGCGAGGGCGGTGGCGCGCTCGCTGCCGGCGCCGGCGCCTCGGTCATCTCCGTTGCCCACGTCCCCGATCACCCTGCCGCCCGCCGAGCGGATCTCAAGGTAGCCAGAGCGCACGGCGGCGCCAAGGTGCTGTGGAAGAGACCCGTCGGTGCCCACACCGTTGGCATGGAGAAGGGAGTAGAGCTCGGCTTCGGTGAACGGCTTGGGCGGCGGTGTGAACCCAACCGTCAGGTCGATTTGCACGTTCTGGATCGTATCGCCGGGCAGATAGGCATCCAGCTCCGGCTCGATGCCCTCGAGCTTCATCCCCAGGTCCTTGAGCCGCCACGGCTGTGCATGCATCCACCCGTGATCAAGGATCTTATGCCACGTGGTCGCGAACTCGAAGGTGTGCGACGCATTGTCCAGCTTCGCCTGCAGCCGTTTCTCCTGGTACACTGCATCCGGGAAGAGCGATGCCAAGAAATGGACGCACACCGCCTCATACACGTGCCAGCCATGCATGCCACAGGAAGTCTCGACTTCCTTTCGACTCAAACGGCCCACGGGCAGGATGGGCGGGTGCTCGCCGCTCGCCTCGCCGCGGCGCGGCACGGGCGGCGGTGCAAGCAGCAGCCAGCGCGCGAGCGGCGCAAAGTCAGTTTGCTCCGTGGCGAGCAGCGAGAGCGTGCCCACGACGTCGAGGTTGCTCGGGTACTTGGTCGAATGAGTGCGCGGGTACGTGATCAGTCCGCGCGCGTAGAGCTCCTCAGCGACTGCGAGCGTACGCTCGCCGCTCAGGCACAGGTAGTCGGCACCGATGCGCAGCAGGCCGAGCTCCGACAGCCCCGCCGGTGGCGGCAGCCGCCTCTCCTCATGAGCCACCGACAGAACGAGGAGCTCGGGTTTGCTCCCCGTGCGGTTGCTGCCGTGCTTGAACAGGCTCATCATCTTCTCGGCCTGCACCTTGCTGTGCGTGGGCCCTCCGCACCACTGCATCTCGATGGTGCGGTCCGGCACCGTCTGCCCCTTTCGTGTCAACTCCGCGCCGCTCGCCGCCGTGCCCAGTACGGCGCCGTCGGCCGTCCGCGCCCAGTACGGCGCCTTCTTGAGCACGTCTTGGAGGTAGAGCTCTCGCGCCTGGTTCGCGGCGAGAGCCTCGACCACCGACGCGCTGCTCTCCGCCGCGGCCGCGGCCTCCACGGCCGCCTCGAGTCGAGCTTTGAGCTCGGCTGGCATGTCGCCACCAGAGGCGCCTCCCTTGCGCGGCGACTTGGGCCGAGCGAAAGAGGGGCCACCTTTCGAACGCTTCGCGGTCTCTTTTGTCTCCTTGGGCGCGAGGATGGTGACCGTCGCGCGGATGTCGTAAAACGGCGTGGGCCGGTGCAGCCGGACCTCGCGCTTGCGCGTCACGCAAAGCCCGAGCACCGCGATATGCCCCATGCCGTACGTGAGCGTGCGCACCCGCGGCAGGCTCAGTGCCTCGCGGACCGCCTGGCGCAGCGCGCGCGTGAGCAGACGGGAGAAGGCCAGGTATGTTTTGAGCTCGAGCTCGAGCCGCGCGTCTACCGCAGCCGCGCCCGTCGGGTCAGGCTTGACCAGACGGCGCAGCGAGCGCTGCAGCGCCGCGGGAGCGATGCTCGAGAAGCGCGCGCGCCACACGCGGTCGGGTGTGAAGCGCGGCAGACAACGAAGCACTTCGAAGATGATCGATTCACCCTCGAGATCGCACGAGGTCCAGAAGCACACCCAGCCGCGCCCGTGCGACTCACGCGCGAGGTGCTCGCGCACGCCGACGCGCTCGCTCGCGGGCTCGGCGACGCGGCGCATCTTGGCACCGAAGAGCTCGCGGAGGTCACGCTCGCGCGGCTCGCCAATCGGCGCCACGAGCTCGAGCGACTGCAGGTGGCCGCACACCGACGTGATCGCAAACGAACACGATTTGTTGCCCGCAGGCGGGAAGTGACCAAAGCAGTCGTGCACTTTGAGCAGGCCGTGGCCGCGCGTGCGCCGATTGCCCGACGATAAGGCCTCGGCGATCGCGAGCGCGACCGACGGCCGGTCGGCGATGTGCAGCACGCTCGCGTCGTCGTACGTCTCCGCGACCGAGCGGCCCCACTGCGTCGTGCCGGCGCCCGTTGGCGTGCTGCGCGACTTCGGCGAGGCGGAGCGGCCGCGCAGTTGCGGACCGGCCGCCGAACGCGCCATCGAAAAGCTCTCGCGCGCGGGCAATACCGAGCGGCCGGCACGTGCATACGCACGCTCCTGCGCCACCGAGGGTTGTGTCGTGTCGGGTGTGATGCTGATGTCCAAGGTCTGCCCGATGCCCGATGGCATCCCCGCCCGAGGAAGAAGGTGCGAGGACGCTCGCATATGAATGAGGGTTCAGGTAGCCCAAAATTTCATGAAACATGAACTATAAGGTCAGCTCTAATCCTACGCTGTAAAAGGGAGAAGCGCAGGCGGGGGTGTCGTCATGTCAGTATGATTTAATGGACTGGGAGCGCGCTGGATCACTGACGCGACGCTGTCCTACAATTTGTATAACATCCTCGACATCGAAGGTCGCGCCCGTCTCGACTCTCGTAGAGAATCGCCCATGCCTAACATGCCAGCAACGAAGAAGCAGGCGAGCTTGTCCTCGGGCGAAGAAAGCACGCCCTCTCGTCGGCCGGTACTGTATACTGTATGAGTATGTGCCACTTGGACTGGCATCGAGGGGATCCCCTCAAGAGGAGTGCGACCACAGCGCTGGTTGAGAGCGTCGATTGATTCCTCGATGGCACGAGAGCAACGGCCGGTCACACCACATAGAGCGCGCTAGTCCGCACGTGTGGATTGGTCGCATTCACGAACAAGCCGGCCGTGCGCGGTGACAGCACGTCTGACGGACAGGGCGGATCCGGCTCCGGAATGTCGGGCACGCCGTCCATAAACTCGATGAGTGAGAGAACGTCATCGACTTGCTCATCCAATTGCTGATCTGACATCATGTCCTGGCACCAAGAGTGATCCACAGTCTTGGACCCAATCTGCTGGCGCTTTGGTAACAACTCTGCATCCACGTCGGTGCGAGGCCTGCGCTCCGCCATGCGCTCCGCCTGTGACGATTGAGATGGTAGCGGGCGAAACGGCATGAAAGGTGCTTCGAGAAAAGCAGGCACTGGAGCTGGCAAATGGAGCTGGCTGGGAGAAGCGGCCGCCATAGCGAAAGCAGCTTCCACCGATAGCTCGAGCTGTCGGTGGAAGCTGTCACATTGCGCTATGTAAACCTCCGCTGGATGATGACGGTGATGCATCTCGACCAGCCCCTGCTGCTGTAATTGACGAATGTCGACCAGTCCCTGCTGCTGCGCATGTCCTCTGTCGGCAAGCCGCTGCTTCTGTGCTTGCTGCAATTCGGCAACATGCGAAATGTGAGCTTGCTGCTGCTGCTGCTGCTGCTGCTGCTGCTGCTGCTGCTGCTGCTGCTGCCGCTGCTGATGATGATGATGATGAAGCTGCTGCTGAAGCTGCTGAAGCTGCTGCTGCTGCTGCTGCTGCTGCTGCTGCTGCTGCTGCTGCTGCTGCTGCTGCTGCTGCTGCTGCTGCTGCTGCTGCTGCTGCTGCTGATCATTCGGGCTTCCAGTCAGGTGCATCGTGCGGAAGCTGCCGTCTCGCATCTGCGCCGACGCACGCAGGTGTCAGTGGCGGCAATCGCGTCTGTTTCCTCCCGGCGGCGTGCTAGCTAGCCGGCGGAGAAGAAAGCGGCGCAGGGCGGCGCTGGGCGGCGCAGGAAGCGGCGCAGGAAGCGGCTCAGGGCGGCGCAGCGCAGGGCGGCGCGGCGCGGTGGCGCGGGCAGCAGGAGCGGTGGTCGGCGTGCGTGACGGGGGGGGGCGTGTCGTGGGGTGCGTGTGCCGTAGTATTTTGTGCGCGTGTGTGCACGCGCACCGCGATGATGTACGACGCGCGGTAAGACCATTGAAACAGTCGCGAGAGGGCGAGGCCTGTCACTGTGCCAATAGAGACGGCCATGGTCGAGTTGGTGCGGCTCAAGATTGGGTTCATGAAGCCGCCCGCAGAGTGGAAGATCAGGCACGCAGCTACAAGCAGCTGCGTGCCAAACGAAAAGCACGAGGTGCAGATCATCGCGGATATCAGCGTGAACCTCGCGCAGCACATGATGCCTAAGAACACGAGAATGTCAGAGTCTATAGGAACTTGCTGGGTGCGTTCGGCGGCCGCCTTCCAGCACATGAGATTGACGATGGGGGTGAGAAAGCACATGTAAATGGCGGGCAGGACAGAAAACCTTCGCGCACGCTCCACCGCACGCTCGTGGTCGTTGTCCATGTGGAGAAAGATGCGGACAAGGACAAGACTTGCCGAAGACATAAAGTGCACCTTCCAGCTTGGGCCAGCGAACCGCGGCATGATCCATTGGTTCATCAGAAAGGTGAGGGCAACCAACGTTACACAGATGATGTGGAAGGCAAAGTGCTCCCGGTACATGGTTGAGACGATTTTGCGCTCGTGACGTTCGTCATACAGCTGGAGCGTGAGGCAGTCGACTGCCAGCTGGTCGGGTAAGTCCTCCTCCAACTCGTCGTCGTCGTAGTCAAGCAGCTCGTCCCCATCCTCTTCCGGAGGATCTGGGACGCGGGCAGGCGGGTTGGGGCTGCGATGGCGCCGACGCAGGCTTGGTGCTTTCGGGTTCGGATCGAGTGAGATGAATGGCGCAAAGTCAATAGCAGTGGGCGCTCCCTGCGCCGGCATCAGCGAGGTTGGCATCTTCAGTCTTTTCTCCGCGCGCGGCCTGTTTACCGGGTAGCTCCACGACAATTATCTTTGTCCGTTTTGGGGCGGTCCTCATCAATTTTAAGGCACGGGTCACACATCCGTGAACCCCGACCGTGATCGTGAGCCGTGACCGTGATCGCATGCGCTTGTCGCTCACGGTCACGGTCGTGACCGTGATCACGCGGCGTCGCGCCCGGTTCCGCTCCGAGGCCACATTCTATGGCGTGAGCCGTGAGATGAGGCCTCGGGATTGGGCGGGAGCGCTCCCGCCATTGGCGCGAAAGAGCGGAGCAAGACAGAGCAGCAATGGAGGTGAGTGCAATGCAACCCAACACATTCTACCGCGCCGCCGTGGGCCATCCTGCTGCCGGCTGCGAATGCAGCGCGCACGACCGCCCTTCCGTGACTCTCTGTCCCATCTGCGCCGGCGTGAGCGCCCAGCTGGTCGCTCATTCATGTCTCGTATGCTGATGCGCGCACAAGCTGCAGACGCTAACGATCGTATCGCGTTGTGTGTGGCAGCACAACAACCCCCGTACGCGCTCTCCCATGTACCCCATGAAGCGCTTGCTCGATGTCGAGACCGAGAACTTGGGGGCCTGCACACGATGATGCGAGCGCAGCTGCCCTGGCTCATCGCCTGGTGGCTCGACCGCGGCTTCCCACTCGTCACATTCCCGCACCACTGGCTCACCGAGAGCGGCCGAAGCACCCCAGTCGAGCGCACCGAGAGCGGCCACGTGCGCATCGACGGCCCGAGCGGCCGCGACGAGCCACTCAAGGGCTTCTACCAATCGCACTGCCTGCGGCTGCTCCCGGCGCTGCTCGAGCGCGCCTTTGCGCCGGGCGACTCAGCCGTCGCCAAGCGCGCGGCCGCAGAGAGGGGGCCGCTCGAGCGACTGCTTGGGCTGCCGCTCTCGCAGCTGCTTCGGCGGCGAGAGCCCGATGGAAAGGACCTGACGGGTGTCGCGTCCGCGCCAGTGGGCGCGATCGTGCAGGTCCTCGGCAGTACACTCCCGCTCCGGTGGACGGCGCGCGAGCAGCTGGGCGAGCGCGCCCACTGGGAGGACCTCGCGGGCTACCTCGAGAAGCTCCTTCAGGCTGCGGCCGCCGAGGAGGCGCCCGCCGAGGTGGCCGCGCGTGCGCTGCCACAGCAGCCGCGCCTCTCGCACGTCCTCGTCAAAAGCACGGACGCCCTGCTCGTTGCCATGCTCAGCCAGCTCGCCGCCGACGCGACGCCGCTCAGCGCCACGCCCTTCGCCGCCACCGCCGCAGCCGCACCCGCCGCGCCCGCTGCCGCTGCCGACGCGGCCGCGTGCGCCATCGGCCTGTCGTCGGACGCAGTGCGCAAGGCGGCGGAGGCACTCGCGCACGCGGCGGGCCTCGCTGACGCGACTGCGATGATGTGTGACATCCCGGGGCGCGTTCTCGACCTGGTGTTGGTGCTTCACTATGCGCACCGCGCGCCGGCCCGCGACCGGCTGCACCGGCACGCCGCGCCCTCGTCGATGCTGCCCACGCTAGAGCTGCTCACGGCAGCGCCCAATGGGCTGCTCCCGCCGCGCCTCGCGCCTCCGCCCACCGTCGACAGCCAGAAGCAGGGTCTCTTCCCGTCGTGGCCATCGCGCGGCTACTGCGCCACGTGACGCTCAGCCTCTTGCCCGAGCCCTCCGACTTTGCGTTGCCGCCGCCGGCACAGGATTTATGACTCGAAATTTCTGAAGCTGCAGCGCGGCTGCACCGTCTTGATGGCCGTGCTCGACGCCATCATCAATCCGGCAGGAGAGGTGAAGAGCCTCGAGGCGGAGGCGACGAAGGCGCTGCGGCGCGACCATTGCGCGGCGCTCTTCCACGCGCTCCTTCCGCTCGCGGCCGCAGCCGGCAGCGCACGCGCGGCCACCTCGGCGGGCGCCTCCTCGGCGGCCGCAGCCTGAAGGAGCTTCTCGATGAGAGCGAGGGCCTCCGCGGCGGCACGGCCTGCAGCGGCCGAGGCAGCCGAGACGGCGGCCGGCGCACTGGCGGACGAGGGGAAGGCGGCAGCTTGGTGCGTGGTCTGGGCGTCGTCGCCGAGAGTGCGCATGAGCGCTCAGCCACCTCGCTCGCGTGCGCCTCCATGACTGACGCGAGCCGCGCTTGCTGCGCCTGTAGCGCGGCCGCCGCCTCCGCCTCGAG
>JWZX01000938.1:0-25805 GCA_001275005.1 Chrysochromulina tobinii
GTTTGAGAACTGGGTGGGTCACATAGCGCAGCTCGAGGTGCCGCGGCCAGGCATGGCGGTGCTGCGCTTCACGGACGTTGCCTCCGCTGTGCGCGCCGCTAGGAGCATCCATGGCCAGCGCGGCATGGCGGTGCGACCGGCAAACGCGCCGACGCCCATGCCGCCGGGTGCCCTGCCGCCGGCGGTGCAACCTCACCGGGCGACGACATGGGCGCCGCCGCCGTCGATGTCAGGTCACCCACTTCCTCTGCCGCCGTCGATGCACCCGCACGGTGGCGACCCGCACGGCGGCGGTGCACCGCCGCCCCCTCACGCGCCGATGCCGGCGTGGCGATCCATCAGCACCGCGATGAGCACTGGATCCGCCTCTCTCGGTTCCTTCCCGCCAAGCGCCGTGATGAGCGCTGGATCCGCCTCTCTCGGTTCCTTCCCGCCAAGCGCCGTGATGAGCGCTGGATCCGCCTCTCTCGGTTCCTTCCCGCCACGGCACGCAGGAGGCGGCGATCGCGGCGGCGGTGATCGCGGATTCGGCGGCGATCGAGGCGGCGGCGATCGTGGAGGCGGCGATCGTGGAGGCGGCGGCGATCGAGGCGGCGGCGATCGAGGCGGCGGCGATCGAGGCGGCGGCGATCGCGGAGGCGGCGGCGATCGGGCGGCGACGGTGCTCGCGACGGCGTTCGCCGTATTTGGCAGAGCCGACCTGACAATGGACGCGACGGTGGCCGCGAGGGCGGCCGCGACGACGGCCGTGATCACGGCCGCGACAACGGCGGCTACTGGGGTTATGGGGGCTACGGCGGCTTCCGTGAGCGAGATCGAGATCGAGATCGAGATCGAGATCGAGACGAGCTCGGCCGTGACAGTGGCCGCGATGGTGGTCGCGATGGCAGCCGCGATGGCGGTCGCGATGGAGGTCGCGATGGCGGTCGCGATGGAGGTCGCGATGGCGGCCGCGATGGAGGTCGCGATGGCGGCCGCGATCGGGCCGACCCGCGCTTCCGTCACGAAGGCGTCGACGATTTTGGAGGCCTCGGCTATGGCTCGTCTTGGGCACGCGGCGGCAGCGGGCGCGACGGCGGCAGGGACGGCGGCAGGGACGGCGGCAGAGACGGCGGCAGGGACGGCGGCAGGGACGGCGGCAGAGACGGCGGCAGGGACGGCGGCAGGGACGGCGGCAGAGACGGCGGCAGGGACGGTGGGAGAGACGGGGGCAGAGACGGTGGGAGAGACGGTGGGAGAGACTGGGCTGGTCCCGCCCGAGACGGCGCCACCGCCCGAGACGGCGTCCCCGCCCGAGACGGCGTTCACGCTCATCGGGAGACGCGAATCGAATCTCGCACCGTGCGAGATCGCTTCGAGCGCCCCAGTGCGCATGGCTCGTCGGCCGTTGGCTCGTTGGCCGTTGAGGCCTTCGCGCCTACTGCTCCCCCGTCCAGCATGCCGCTTTTGCCACCTCCGTCGCGCCCCTCAACCGCGGTTGGAATGCATGCGTACGGCGGAGGGTCGGCGGTTGGAATGCATGCGTACGGCCGAGGGTCGGCGGTTGGCCCGGCGGTGGCGCCTGACGAGTCGCACCCGCGGTCCGCGCCGCCGCCATCTGACTTCAAGCCGATGCCGCTGCCTGAGCAAGGCGGTGGCGGCGGCGGCAGGCCTCGCGACCCGCCTCAGCAACGTCACCCCAACGCCAACGAGGACTCCCGTGCGGAGTGCCTCGAGGGCGTCGACCGCCAGGCAAGTGGGCGCGAGGCGGCTGGGATCGCAATCTCGGACCCATCTCGGACTGAGATCGCAATCTCGGACCCATCTCGGGCTGGGATCGCGGGCCGAGCTGACGCGGGGCGCGCTAGCAGTGCACCACGCGTTGCCGAGTCAGAGGGTGGCGTGGTGTGGCCTAATGACACGCCCGCCGCCGCGCCCGTGGTGACAGCCGCCGACGCGACGCCCGCGCCCTGGTCGGCGGGAGGGGCGCCCATCTCGGCGCCCTCGTCGGCGGGAGGGGCACGTATGGCAGCAGCACGGCGAGCCGAGGATTCCTTGACGATGCGCGCGCTCGGCCGCTCAGCAAACAGCGGCGCGTGCCTCGCGTGCAGTGGCAAGCAAAGGCCGCACACGTGTGGCCGCGTCGATGCTGGGCGCTCCACCGCTAACGGCGCAGTCGTGGGCGGCAAGACCATGCCCAGCAACCCGACGCAGGAGGGCGCGCAGACGCCGTTCGCCGCGCCTCCCGCCGCGCCTCTCGCCGCGCCCGTCACGGCGCCTGTCGGCTCGGCTAAGCGCTCACATTCGGCAGAAGCCGAGGGTGAGGCCGAGGGTGAGGCTGAGGGTGAGGGCGAGGGCGGCGCGCTGTCACGAGCGCCTCTGGCCAAGAAGGCGCGCAACGGGCGCAAGGGCGAGCTCTCGGGGCTGCTCGACTACGGCAAGGACGCAAGCATGGACTTGGTGTCGCAACTCGGCCTCGCGGGACAGCGGCGCACGGCCGTCAAGGCGAACGGCCCTAACGGCCCTGACAAGGCAGTCAAGGCTGACAAGGCGGACGAGGCGGAAGGAGCGGTGGAGCCGCATGGTGTGAATTCACACCAAGCAGACGCGATGGAGGTCGGGGTGCCCGCCCATATGTGGGAGTGCCTCAAGTGCACCATGCACAACCAGAACGCGCAGTCCAAGTGCGCCGCTTGCGGCAGCCGACGGCAGAAGAAGCCAGCGGTCTCGGACAAGGCGAAAGCGCTGGGTGCCAAGGCCGAGGTGAAGGCCAGGGCGGAGGCGGGGGCGGAGGGGAGGCAGGAGGACGAGGGCGAGCAGCAACAGCAACTTCAGCAAATTCAGCGAGATCCCTCTCAAGGCCAAACCGGTGCCGAGTGCCCCTTGTGCTACCGCTGTTTCGAGAGCGCCAAGGGGATGAAGCGGCACCTGCACGCGTGCAAGGGGAGGTCGGAGGGCCGTGTTGGGCAGGAGCAGGGCGAGGAGCACGAAGAGGCGCGAGCGGCGGCGGAGGAGGAGGCTGAGGAGGAGGCTGGCGGGGAGGAGCCGGCGGCCCCCAGGCTGTCGTGTGGGTACTGCACCCGCACGTTCGGCAACCATGGCGCGCTCGCGAGACACATGGGCGCGTGCAAGCAGCGTCCGGCAGAGGAGGAGGAGCTGGAGGAGGTGGAGGAGGAGGAGGAGGATGAAGAGGAGGAGCAGGGCGACCAGCTGACGTGCCGGTGGTGCCAGAAGCAGTCGAAGAGCCTCGCGGGCATCAAGGTCCACATGCGAAAGTGGTGCAAGATGCGCCCAGATGCAGAGGAGGGGGATGGTAACGAGGACGACGAGGAGGAGCAGGAGCCGCAGCAGCACGAGGATCGGGAGACGCGAGTGCAGGAGGAGAAGTGGGCGACCGCCCAGTGCCCGTGGTGCCATCAGGCGTTCAAGAGGCTCAAGACGCACTTGCGCCATTGCCCACGAACGCCGGGGGTCGACGAGGATGATGAGGAGGAGCAGGAGTTGGACCAGGCACAGCAGCGGGAGGATGCCGACGAGGGCGACGACGACGAGGGCGACGGCACGGGCAGCGCGGCAGCCGGCGGTGGCGAGCGGCGGCGGCGCGGCGGCGAGCGCGAACTCGTCGTCGGTTCGCGCGTCGAGGCACACTATGGCATTTCGGACGATGAAGCCTGGTGGCCAGGTACCATTACACGGCTGTGTACCAACGGTGACGTGGACGTGCAGTACGACGATGGTGACTTTGAGGCTCGGAAGCCGCGGCGGCGCGTGCGCCCGTGCCGCGGCGCCGCCGCTGCGAGCACTGCGAGCACTGCCACGCATACCCTGATGCATCCTCGGCATTCGCACGTGGCATTTGTGGGCGCGCGGCCGCCACGCGGCGACTCCGCCATCGACACCCACAACGACGCCGATGCGGAGCTGCAGAGTGACGATGATGACGAGGTGCTGCTCGTCTCGGCCGTCAACGTCCATTGAGTCGACTCGCCAATGCAGGCTCGAGCCTCAAGCATCGTCTAGATACTGAGCTTCCCTTGCTGAGCATCGTACAAAGACGCCTCCCGTGTTGAGCTCGGCTGTTGAGTAATAGAGTGATTTGTAACTGAACAAGCTACCTACCAATTGGCGGTAACATCAACCGTTGCGAGAACTTCGCTGTTGTGAACATCTGTAATGTCGAAAATACCCCAATCATTATCTGAATTATTGGTTTCGTCACACTCTCGCTCCATTTTCAAACATACCTGAAGCCGAGGGGGGGTCTCAGGCCTCGGCTAAAAATGGGATTGTTTGGGGTGTCGAGTCAGGTTTTTTTCGGTCGCTCCATTTTGTCAGCGCTTGCCCCTTGACAAATCCGAAGAGCGTCAGCCTGATGGCTAGTCAGGCCGATGTGGCGTTGCTGCAGGCGCAAGTGGCGGCGCTTCAATCCGCCGTCGAAACACTGCAGGCAGCTCAGAACTTGGCCGGCCAAGCAGCTGACACATGGTGGATGCTTTCAAACGGCATCCTGGTCTTCTTCATGCAGTGCGGCTTCGGCATGCTTGAGGCCGGCTCGGTGTCTGCGCGCGCAACGCAGAATATTCTGCTGAAGAACTTGATGGACACTGCGATCGGCTGCCTGCTTTGGTGGGCGATCGGCTACGCTATTGCCTTCGAGGGCACCAACCCTTTCATCGGCACTGCGAGCGCCGACAACACTCTCTTCTTCACGATCGCATATATTCGTGAGGATGATGCGGCCTTCGACTTCAACGGCACTGGTACGGTCGCGCCGGGCTCGTACGGAAGACATTGGGCGTTCTGGTGGTGGCAGTTCACCTTCGCATCCGTGGCCGCGACGATCGTGTCGGGCGCCGTTGCCGAGCGCGCGCAGCTCATCGCTTACATCGTCTACTCCTCGGTGATGACGCTCCTCATTTACCCGGTGTGCGCGCACTGGGTGTGGTCTGAGTACGGCTGGCTCTCGACCCTAAACCCGAACGCCTTTAATGGCGGTGCCCTCGATTTTGCGGGATCGGGTGCGGTGCACATGACGGGCGGCATCGCCGGTCTGGTGGGGGCCGCCGTCATCGGCCCGCGCCCGGGGCGATTCACCCCGCCATACAACAAGTTCCGCCTTCCTACCTGTGGGGGGCCGCCGCTCCCCCCTCCTATCGAAATGCCCGGCCACAGCACGGTGCTGCAGGCCCTGGGCACTTTCATCCTGTGGATGGGCTGGTACGGCTTCAACGCAGGCTCCACGGTCATGATCACCGGCGCCGGCGCCGCCACCGCGGCGCCCATCTTCATTCGTACCACGCTCTCGGGATCCATCGGCGGCCTGTCTGCGGTCACGATGGAGCGCTACCTGGGCACGGGCAAGATATGGAGCGTAGGCGCGATGTGCAACGGCACCCTCGCCGGTCTCGTCTCGGTCACCGCGGGCTGCGCCACCATCCCCATCTGGGCCGCCGTCATCCACGGGTTCATCGGCTCACTTGTGTACCGCTACTCGGCAAAGTTCGTGACCGAGGTGCTCTGCGTCGACGACCCCCTCGACGCCTTCGCGGTGCACGGCGCATGCGGAGCGTGGGGCGTCCTTGCGGCAGGTCTCTTCTCGGAGCCCCAATACTCGAACGTCGTCCATGGTGTGGCAGGGGGGGGCGGGCTCTATGGCGGCGGGCGGGCCCTGGGCGCGAACATCATCTACATCCTCTCCATCACCATGTGGACCTTCACCACCTCCTTCTCAGTCTTCTGGACTCTCCGGAGCTTCGGCGTCCTACGCGCCGATCATACCAACTACGCCGGTCCTCAAACTGCCACATTCACAGACGCGCCGAACCAGATAAGCTTCGACGGCTCGAAGCACGGCCTGCAGCCTTACGAGGGCGGAGGGGTCCCCCCCAAACTGGATCCTGCCAAACCCGTCCCGACCTCGGAGGCCTAGGGATTGGCCCCACCCTCGCGTAGCAGGCACGATTCCCGAATGGAATGGAGCCGACACGGCACAGACCCTCATATGGACTCAAGCACCCACGGGCCTGCACGCGCACCGATCTCTGTCTCGGTGGAGGGAGCACTCCCGCAAAAGAGCGCTCCCTTGGGGTGGTACAAAAATTTCTCGGCGTGATTCAAGAAGCTACATTGAGAAAGATGGCTTGGACATAACTCAAGTTGGCGCAACGTACATAACGGCGGGGCAGCTTACCACATCTCCAATAACCTGGGCGAGGGCAGAGCGACGCTCCGAGAATAACTGGGGGGGGGGCGGCGGGTGCGAGGAGCCCACGAGGCAGGCCCCACGTTAGCCCCACGGGTCTATCTTGAGAGCGGGTAATCATAGGCGGAGCATGAAATAGCTCCGTTGTAGCATATTCATGGGCTAGTAGGGGGTGCGGTCCGTCCTGTACAGCGCCCCAGGTGTGGAGATGCACCTCGGTGGGTTCCTCGCAGACCACGTTAGACCACGCTGCAAGCGCTGCACGCACGACGGCACAATTAGTGTCTCTCATGAGTCGGTGTTCAGTGTTGACGGAGAACATGTTTTCTCGCCGAGGGTTTGGCGGCTCTAGTCCAACACTGTCTGTGTCTCGGCCAACACTCGGCCAGAGAGCGCGCGCGCGGCGCCGCGCGCGCGCGCGCGCCCGCCACAACAGCTCGCCAACTCTAAACCAACTCGCAACTGGCAAATCCTACTTTGATGAACCGCAAAGTCAAGTCTTGACTTGACTTGACTTGAACCATGTACAATTGAATCCAGAAACCGTAAAGTTACAACTTGCTCTTCTCGCTCATTTTTCCGCGTTTTTTTTAGATTTCGAGTTTTTTTAGATTCCGCTCTAGACTCGACTCGCAGGTCTGGCCCTTGGAATTTCTTCATATCCCCGGGGGGCTTGGAGGCCACATTTGTGGCACCACAAAGCGAGTGTGCGGAGATGGCAGCTTCGTCAAGCGTCGCTCAAAATGACATCAAGCCAATACCTGGTTTGCAGCCTGGGAGCGAACTGTTCGAAGTTCTCGTTGGAGATGCGGAGATCGTTCTCAAGGGTGAGGACCAATCAACCACCCGCGACGTGATGCTTAACGGGGAGCGGCTGGTCATCGCGATGATTGCCGACGGGCACGGTGGCAAGGAAGCGTCGGCGCATTGCAAGGCGATGGTCGTCGACGAGCTCCTCAAGGGGCTGAAAGTCCCCGACGGGTTGCATGTGCGAGCTGCGGGCACTCACGCATTCTTGAAGGCGCACGAAGAGGTTCTCGCGATGATGGGAACGACTGCTGGCAGCACGCTCAGTGTGATCGTGCTCAACGCTACTCGCGCCGAGCTGACCGTGTTGCACTGCGGCGACAGTGTGGCTCGCCTCATCCCCCGCCGTTCAGCTGCAATGGGCCTCTGCGAGGACCACCGACTCGAGTCGTCCGAATCCGAGCGCGCGCGGGTGTGCGCGATGGGGGGCAAAGTCGCGCGCGCGATGGACCGCCACGGCCGGCCTTCGGGCCCCGTGCGCTTGTGGCCTGGCGGCGTCGCCCAGGCCCGAGCCATCGGGGATCGCGATGTCGGTCACTTCATCGACCCGAAGCCTTTTGCTCGCACGTACAAGCTGCCTGCGGCCGAGTCGTTTGCGGTCGTCGTTGCCTCCGACGGCGTGTGGGATGCTCTCTTGCCGTCGGCCGTGGACGGCATCATACGCTCTTCGATGGTTTGCCAGCCTGCGGATTCCGCGAGGCTGGTCATCCAATCATCGCTGATTCAACGACACGCCTACAGCAACGACGGGGACAGAATACCTAAGGACGACACCTCCTGCATCGTGATCCGCGTTGAAAGCGACAGCGACCTATTACGTGGTGGCGGCTGCTGCTGCGTGATCAGCTGAGAGGCGATCAGCGATTAGTCTAGGGGCCCGCGTGGCTGTGCCCAGTGCCCGGTGCCCTGTCCGGTCGCATACCGATCCGTTCCGCGGTTCCTGTTGGTTCCTGCAGTTCCCTCACTGGGCATATACAGAAAATCATTAGTGTGACAAAATTGTAAATTCGGATAAAAAGGCTGCTGAGATCGGCCAGTACAATGATCCAGTAGCGGAGTCCATAACCCCCATCACACGACACGGAGGCGGGGCGAACATACCGGCAAAATCCGTCGATCGCCATCGCGTCTCCACGCCAGCCCCGGCTGCCAGATCGGGTACATTAGTACGCGTCCGGAACGTGAAGGTGATTCACCGCGCCCTCCACGTTGTGTCTCCACGGGACCTGTGGTTGTGCGTCTTGCCGAGATGGCCAAATAACGTGAACGTGTAACGTGAACGTGTGCATTTAACGTGAACACGCTTGGTGTGCTGTGAATGAACACGCTGGTCCTGTGGGAAACTGTGCGCTCCGTACGATGGCGGCGCTTGAGCTACAGCGCGGCAGTCGACGTAACGCATTGGCCCCGACGGCGCACCCATGGAAGCACACCGAATACTGATTCCACAGCCGCCACCCGGCTCTGTAGCTGTGCATTTACCCGAAGCACCCGCCACCACGCCCAGCGCACCTGCTATCCCCTCAATGACGGTCGGGTACGCCTTGCCCACAACAACAGCGATGGTAGCGACGACCGCTGCAGCTGCTGCGGAAACCTTCGCGATGGCGACAGCAGTGCCCACGGGATCACCGTATCCCTCGCCAGGGTCTGCAGGGATGGCGACAGATATGCGCGAGGACTCATCAGGTCGGTGGGTCCTTGAGCCCGATGACGTGCTGCTCCTCGAGCGAGTGTATGCGCTGGAGCGCTGCCCCGGCCGGGAGTTGCGACAACAGCTAGCGACGCGCCTGCGCGTGAAGCCGCGACAAATCCAGGTGTGGTTCCAGAACAAGCGACAACGCATGAAGAATGGTTCTAAGCCGACTGTCGCCGAGGCTCGTGCGCACGCGGTCGCCCAGTCAGAGCACGAAGCGCAGCCCGAGCCTGCGGAGCTCCTCATGAGTATCGCGGCCGGCTCCGAGTCCGCCGCCAAGGTGGCCGAGGATGAGGCGCGCGTTACCGTCGCGAGGGCGCAGGCCGCTGTTGCCGCGAGCATCGACAAGGGCGCGACGGTAGACAGTGCGGCGGCGCTGTGGGATGCGGTCAGGGACGACAAGCCAGGCCCGTCGACGACGATGGCCACGGGGCCGGTTCCCGGCTCGACCATCGATCCGGTGATCGCCGCGCAGGAGATCATAGCGGCCGCCACCGCGACGGTCGCCGAGGCGCAGGGAGCTGCTGGCTTGCCCGACGGATACACGGACGGTGTGATGCTCTGGATCCGCACTGACCTGCTCATGGCCCATCCAGAGCTCCTCGGCCATAACGCGATGCCCATCTTCCTGGTCAACAACGCCGCGCAACCACCCAACGCCGGCGGCGCCGCCATCGTGGACCAGGCGATGGACCAGGCTGCCGACGCTGCCGCAGATCCCGCGGCGCCGGCGAGCGCAGCACTGGCTGTAATTCAAGCGGCGACGGCTGAAGCGGCGCCAATGGAGGACGACCTTCCAGTCGCGGGCGCCGTACAAGCGCCGCCGATGTGAGGGGCGCCGTCGCGGGCGCAGCCCTCCGGGCGGTCGCTCGACCGATCCGAGGGCGAAGGGGCATGCCTGCGTGCACCGGAGGCTGTGCGAGTGAAGTATAGGTGACGACGAACAACAGTTACGGCGCATGGACGCACGGCGTCGGCTCGTCGCCCTGTCGCCACCCTATCGCCACCCGGCACGCGTGGTACTGGCACGCGGCGGAGAATGCGGTCGGCTGGGACGAGAGAAGCCGAGAGACGCCGCGCGTGGGTGTGCGCGGACCTCAATCAAAGCTCACGCGCCGCCAGCGCGCAGCTCGGCTCGAACCGGCCCCTGTGGCTGTGCCGCGGCCGCTGTCGGCGGCGCCTGCCCCAGCGCCGATCCAGCGCAGAGTTGAGAGTAGTGAGAGCGAGTCCTGCGACACGTGCATGTGCATGTACGAAGCGCGCGCGGCGCGCGGAGTGCCACTTCTGGAAGGCGAGTCGCCAGTTTTGTGACTTGAGACCCGGTGCTTCCGTCCCCCCCCCGGGCTCGCGTCGAGCGCGGACCTGTGCTGGCCACTGGCTTTCCAAATTAAGTCCAAATAATCGCCAAATCGAATGTTTTAACACCGCGCTTTTGACCGTCGTGCTCCGGTGCCGCGGTGGGTCGCCTGCTTAGATACTTACTTACTTACGCGGTGGTCGCCTGCTGCCCGCGCGCCCCGCCACAGCGCGCGGCGGGGCCGGGGTCGCGGTCACCGGCGCGCACAGACACGGCCGCGCGCCGCGCCCGAACGCGGCGCCCCGCCGGCCCGCGTCGTGTCGCGTACCCCCGTCTCCCGCCGCGGACCGGGCGACCGGCACCCCAGGTGCCCGGGACACCGGGTCAGGTCCGCCCGCGACGGCGCGCCGCCCCGCACCTCGGGCGGGGTCATCGGCAGTACTTGCAGTACAACCCGCGGACCGGCCCGGACGTGGGACGATGTTGAATGTTCGAACAGTTGAACCAACATGCCTTGTCCCGATGGCCAAGCGGGGATCCGGGGTACATGTCAGGCGGCGCGCTTGCAGCGCGGCGCGGCGCGGATTTGCGTTGCTACCAGCCTCGACAAGGCAACCACTCTCCCTTTTTCCATCCCAGTTTGCTCTCTATGGACTGTGTGCGTTGGAGGCGGCCACCTCGACGTCGGTGGCAGCCACCAGAGTCACTCCAGTGTCACTCTTTCATCGCCCAGCAGCAGCACCTGGAAGGCGGGGTGGCTGGTTGGGCCCCGTCTCCTCACAATCTGAGCCGCACGCGTCGAGTTCCGAGCAGGTGCCGTACGTGAATGAGTCTGACTCGTCCCTGTGGGCTTCGTCAGGTTTGGAGGAGCAGCGCAGTCGCAGCACCTCGCGCTGCGCCAGGAGCCAGTCGAAGTAGAGGCGATCCTTTTCAGCATGCAGTCGTGCCTTGTCTGCGGCCAGCCGTTGATGGTCCGTCTCCGCCACGCGCCGGGAAGTCCACAATGGTTTGAGGGTGCTGTGCACGAAGAGCTGTACGACTCCCGTCCCTAAGGCGAAGGAGATGCAGCAGCCGCCTACCAAGAGCAGGTACGCCTCATTGAGCTCGCCGCTCGGCAGCCAGCACGGGTGGTGATGCGGGTGGTGATGCGGGGGATGACGCGGGCGTGGATGCGGGTGGTGGGAGGCCTCCTCCGACGCCCTCACGCTCGATTGGAAGCTGCCGAAGACGGCTGGGGCCAACCAGAGGAGATAGAGGCACTCGATGAGGGCACATGTCCAACGGCGGAGCCGGGTACTGATGGGCTGCGTGCCGTGCATCAGGCCGATGAGCATGCTGGCAGTGAAGGCCGCTTCGCGGTGGGCCAGCCGCGGCGAGGCGATGGGGTGGACCCAGCCGGCCGAGCCAAGGGCGATCGAGCCTGCCTCGGCGGCCTGCCACAGCACGAGACAAAGGCTCCATGCCTCACCGTCGCGCTTGCTCGGCTGTGCCCATCGGAAGCACAGCAGGACGCTCAGGCAGACGGTCGCCATCAGCTCGATCGGATGGTAGTGGCTCAGCCAGCTCTGGAGTGCCCAGTAGAGGGTGAGCAACGAGAGCACCGACGTGTCGAATCGGCTCAGCTTCATATGCAGCCACGTGTCAAATTGCGAGTCGAGGTCGTTCGGCGCGTCGAGCACGGCGAGATAGCGCAAGAGCGACTCGCGCCGGTTAGACGTGGTGCCGAGCACGTACAGGAGAGGAGCGAGAGGGAGTACCACCACCGCGGGCGAGATGTGGGCGGCGTACGAGCCATCTGCCAGCCAGCGTATGCACAGGTGGACGCAGAAGATGAAGGCCAGAAGCAATCCTGCCTTGTGCCCGGAGCGCCAAGCGAACTCGAGCAGTTGCGCGGGGGCAGCGTGGAGCGTCCGCGCGCCGTGCCGCATGGAGCGACAGAAGGCGAAGCCCACGCACGCGAGTGTGGCGAAGAGAGGCGCTTGGGCTGGATTGTAGGGAGCGTCGGCGCCGAGGGCCAGGCAGAGCCCCGCGAGGAGCGTTAGGGCGGTGAAGAGGAGCGCAAGCAGCAGGCTCGCCCACATCCACATGTGCACGAGGGTGTGCACGGCAGCGGGTGGGTGTGGACTCACGGCGAGTCCCGAGACGGGGAAGCCCGCTATGGCCACACTCGAAAAGATCCATGCCGTCGGACCGCGTGAGCCAAGGAATGAAAGCCAGTCGGGCAGCACCCGGTGAGGCGCGATGAACTCATCAAAGAGCCACAGGGTCATGCCGCAGATCAGCAGCAGCACGCCTGCCTGCATGCCACGGACCCATCCATCGGGCTTGCGGCTCGGAGAGGGAGAGGGACGCATCTCAGCAGGCAACGCATGCTGACCGGCCAGCATGTAAAGCAACGCATTGAGGGCCCGTCTGTAACGCTCGTCGGCAGCTGAGACCCAGCCGCGAGAGGCGAATGGGGAGGAGCTCGGCGGCGGCAGCGGAGGCGGGTCGAAGCATGGGGAGGAGCGCCACGCAGTGGTTGCCGATGGCGCCGTGCCGAGCGAATTGAGCTGCTCCTGCTGCCATCGAAGCCGCCTCGCCTGCTGCTCTCGGACGGCCCACAGTGGCCAGACCACACGCCGCTCGGCTAGGATCGCAATCGTCACGGTGCCCAAGCCCACGATGGCCTCGGGGAGGCAACTGTGCAGCAAGGTGTCGAAGCTCTCGCTCGTCGTCCAACATAGAAGGGCGAACCGAAGGGCGAGAATGGCGCCGTACAGCATCGACACGAGCAATACGATTTGAGTGGGCAGTGGCTGCATGGCGTGCGAAACTCCGGCGAAAAAGGACAACGACACCCGCAGGCCAGCCGTGGTAAGCAGCCGGTCCGTGCGCACATCCAACTTCGCGAAGTAGGAACTGGCGTGATCGATCACCGGTACGGAGGCATACAGCAAGGCGAGCCCGCACCACACTCGGGCACCGAATTCCCGTTCTGAGTAAGAGGCTCCTGCGATCATGGCCTTGGTCACAAAGGTGCTCCCAATAATCAAGCATGTCCCACAGACAGGAGCCCGCGCCAAGGGCCCCCCCATGCGTGCCTCCAGCAACACCAGCGCGTAGGCGACGACGATCAGGAATCGTTGTGCATGGCGAACGTGCAAATCCAGCCAGATACGGTACGAAGCACCAAGGTCTGCGGCGGGATCGTGAGCTGCGACTCTGCTATGTGCCTGTCCAGAGCTGGCCTTCGCGCCCATCGCGTGGTGCGTCGCCGTCGACGCTCTTCGCGTCTTGGGTCACAGACTCATCCAACCCAAAGTTAACTCGTGCATAAACCCCGTCACTTCTAATTTCCTAGGTCGTCGACGCCGCACCGCATCGTGCTCCACGCCTCCACCGGTGCGGCGCTTTTCTAATGACGAGCCAAGGCTGACGGAATCAGGCAGGTCATGTCAGGGCCTTCCATACATTGTACATCATATACATTCAACTCAAGGAACTCAATCGAAATACGCCTACATGATCTTCATTGACGGCCATGTTAACAGGTGCACCACTGTCAAGACAGGCCCGACCGAAAAGTGTATACTGTGTTTCCACAAGTTCCCCTGTGTGTTTCCACAAGAAATGGAGTCGCACTCGGAGTCACCCCACCACACAAGGCTGTGTGTACAGGATCGAATCGATGTA
The DNA here is from genome assembly GCA_001275005.1 of Chrysochromulina tobinii. Classification (NCBI taxonomy): domain Eukaryota; phylum Haptophyta; order Prymnesiales; family Chrysochromulinaceae; genus Chrysochromulina; species Chrysochromulina tobinii. Next base: position 13,657 of record JWZX01000938.1, read on the forward strand.
CGCACCCTCTTTGGACCGCACTGATTCAGCCAATCATGTTCACCCTCCGATACTCGATCTGTCCAAACCCGACGCCGAGTTGCGCGGTACCGTGAGAGCCGCACTGATGAATACGCTCACGCCAATGGTCGGGTTGGTCAACCACGGCTGCGAATCTGCTTGTTCCGCGCTGGCAGAGGCAATGCGTGGACAAATTGCAGCCGCTGGCGGCCTTGGAGAGGTCAAGGAGCAGGCTTGCCAGATTGAGGGCGCCTGTGCCACTGCGGCGGCCGAATTGCGGGCGTGCCTGCGCGACGTATGCCTTCGAGCTCTTCGCGTAGCACTGGATGACGAGTCGATTGACCAGACACTCGCCACGCGAGGACTCGACCTCGAAGGCCGCCTGTGCCTTCGCGTGTATCCTTCGCTAGCGGAGTCCTCGCGGATCGTGGATGCAAACGTCCCGCTGCGCCTCGGTGCACACTGCGACAGCACCCTGATGACGTTGCTGTGGTCCGACAGTCCCGGGTTGCAGGTGCTCGACCCGCAGCGAGCGGCAGAGTGGACGTCCGCGGCCATCTTACGATATGGCCTTCCGACCATGGGCGACGTGGATGCTGTCACCGCGCTCCGCGAGGACCAATGGGCGACTGTGATCCTGCCCTGGCATGCAAATCCGCTCCTGCTCACGCTTGGGACGAGCTGGCTCAGCTCCGAGTTGACTGCAACGGCATGTCCAGCGCGATGCGCGGTGCTCCACCGCGTCAGCCTGCCTACAGAGCGCACGCGACACTCGCTTCCATTCTTGGCTGATTTGGTTGCCGTGGAGGCGGTTACATGTACTCCGCGTCCTTGATGATGGTTTCAAAGTGCTCACTGAAGCGGCGCGGGCGTCTGTTTGCGATCCGAGTCCGGTGTTGAAGAATAGGTTTGCTTGCCTTTTAGCCTTTTCACGTCATGCGGACATACATCGCTTCATGGATATCATGGAAACGGGCTGTCAGCCACAACAAGAGCCACACGTCTCGAATAATGACCGGACCGGACCGCGGTGGCCGGAGCCGCCCGGGGGCCGCCGGCAGCGGTGCTCGGTATCACACCCGCCGTTACGGGGGGCTAACACACCCGCCCACACCCCCCCTTACATTGTAGTCTGACCCTCTGCTGACTTTTCATCTGTGAAATTTGCAATGAACCGAAAATTAGGGCTGTCTTGATGATGATGAGCATGAGCATGTCGCTCTCGCTGGCAGCGGGGCCTCATGTACAACGCGACATTCCGCCCACTGCCAAGGCAGCCTGCGCCTCGCTCAACTTCTCGATGAAGGTGGAGCTCATGCACGGATTTGGCGAGATCGACGGCTATTCGAGGAATTCAGGTTGCGGGTACTTTTGTGGTAGGAAGACGTTTAGGTGGGACAACGGGCCCCAGGGCTTTGGAGACGGCTCGCCCGCTGGCAATTCCACGCAATGGCCCTCTACGTTGAACATCGCCGCGACCTTTGACCCGGTGCTTGCGTACGAGTGGGGGGTGGCCATGGGCGAGGAATGGTGGGGCAAGGGCACCAACATTCTCGAGGGACCTGGCATCAACGTGATGCGCGTGCCCTACAACGGACGGACCTTCGAGTACATCTCGGGCGAAGATCCGGTCCTTGGCAGCCTCCTTGTTGGTCCAACCATTGATGGCATGCAGCAGAATGCGATGGCGATCGCCAAGCACTACATCTTGAACAATCAGGAAACGGATCGCTCCGGAGTCAACGAGCTCGTGGATGAGAAAACCATCATGGAGTTGTACGGGCCGCCGTTTGAGGCGGCTGCCAAACACAAGGTTGCTGGCTACATGTGTGCTTACAATCGTATCAACGGCGTCTGGGCGTGCGAGCAACCCTTCACTCTGCGCAAGATGCTCAAGGGCTTCTGGAACTTCACCGGGTTCATCGTCTCGGACTGGGGTGCGACGCACTCGACATCCGAGGCCGTCAACGCCGGACTCGACATCGAGATGCCGGGCTCCAAGTTTTTCAATGAGGCCAAGTTGAAGGCTTCCCTCGACGATGGCTCTCTGACGATGGAGCAGTTTGACGAGACTTGCGTGCGCATCCTCTCTCCGTGGTATGCTCTCGACCCATCCAAACGCTTCCCATGCAACGGCGAACGGTGCATTGATCGAAACGTGTCGACGCCGGAGCACAAGACACTCGCACGCACGGTGTCTGCCTATAGCACAGTCCTCCTCAAGAATGGTGTCGTTGATGGATCATCCCCGGGAAGCAAGCCGCTGCTGCCTCTGAGCAAGGCAGACACGAAGACGATTGCGCTGATCGGCGCGGATGCCGAGACTCCGTACACAGCGGGCGGAGGCTCGGGCCATGTGGATGACTCCAATGTAAAGGTGACGCCTCTCATGGCCTTCCAAGCGCTCGGCTATCAGGTCACGTATGCCACTGGCTGCAAGGATGGCAAGCCAGACACCCATGGGGCGGCGGCCGTGGCCGCCGCCGCCGACGTCGCCATCGTCTTCACTTCCGCCAAGGCGTCAGAAGGGTCGGACCGCAAAAGCCTTTACCTGTCCAATGTTACAGATTCGCACGGCGGGTGTGGCTACCCGCAAGAGGAGCTCATCACCGCCGTCGCCGCCTTCCAGCCCAAGACTGTTGTCGTCATGGCGGTGCCTGGACCTATCTTAACCGAGTGGCGCGACAGCGTGCCCTCCATTCTATGCGCCTTCCTCCCCGGCGAACAGTACGGCAACGCAATCGCCGATCTCATCTTTGGAAACACGGTGCCACAGGCCAAGCTGCCCGTGACCATGCCTCTCACCGGCAACGATCAGGTGCGATGGCCACTGATGACCCTGGATTGGCCACGATTGACCAGTGATGACCGCTCACAGCAGCCATGTTTGGCTCCTGCACCGGCCAGGGCATGACCGAGCACCAATGGCCAGGAATCAAGAGCGCTCAGTTCCCGGGCCATCTAGAAGCGAACTACTCCGAAGGGCTCATCAACGGCTACCGTTGGTATGACAAGCACAAGGTGATGCCAGCGTTCCCGTTTGGCTTTGGACTGACGTACGGCACATTCAAGTACTCCGATCTCCAGATCGAAGGGCGGACCATCTCGTTCACTGTAATCCGGAGGCCTGATTCGCCCTACGCCGGCTGCGACACGCCCCAAATCTATCTCTCATATCCAGGCGCAGACAGCGACCTCCAAGTTCCTTCCAAGGTGCTGAGATACTTTCAGAAGACGTGCAAGCCGAGCACTCTGATCTCTTACACCCTGACCGACCGCGACGTGTCCAACTGGGATGTGGCGCAGCAGATGTGGGTTGTGACTCGCGGCACGTACGGCGTCATTGCTGCGCCCGCGTCACAAGGGGTCGAGAGCCTCGTGGGCAGCCTCACCATCTGAGGGGCACACCAAAAGGTGGCATGTACATGTACGTGCGGGTCGCGACGGGATGATGATGATGCTCGCGGGAGGGGGAGGAGAGCGGCAGCGGCAGCGTCGGGGGCGGCGGCGCAGGTGCGTACTACCCACGGCGCACAGCTGCTGGGGCTGGCTAGAGGTAATTATGAAGTCGATTTTGAAGACGAGCTCGCCTTTCCTTCTTTGTCCCAATTCTTATTTCCTTGCCTATCAAACGCCGGACCATGTCGTCAGCCTTCACCGACTACTCCCCGCCGTCTTACACGACCTCTGCTTTTGCAACGGACAATGGTAGCCGCGAGGGAATTGAGGCCCGCCGTCTGCAAGCGCACTACGAGGCCCAGCGGCACTCCTCCTTCCCGACTTCGGTCACACTGAACGGTGTCCAGGTGCCGATCTTCAAGTACGACGAGCTCGAGAGGCTGAACTGGAATATTCTCAAGACCAAGGCGCTCAACCTCAAGGATACGATCATCAGCACCCGCAGTGGCTTCTTCGAGCACTACGCTGACCTCACCCTCCGCACCACCAACGCCGAGCAGGTCGTCGCATGGTTTATCGCAGTCCAGGTGACGATCTGTAACGCCCTCGGCTACGAGTTCGACGCGTCTTCCTTCGGCGCGCCTGCCGACGAGAACGTCTCGTACCGCGCGCCGTCATCCAACCCATCGCGCCGCACGGCGCCCTGCTGGGCGCAAGAGGATGTAAGCAACCGGATCCCCTCTCGCCAGGGACATGCCCCGACCAAGCAGGCGGTCTACCATGGTGACGCAGCTGCCAACCGGTGCGACGATGCGGCACGCATCCGCGCCCGCCAGAATCAAGGATCGTTCACGCTCGGCTAGAAGTGGGCGTCCTCTCACGCTCACAGCTCGAGCTCTCGGTCGCCGTGGAAGGAGTGCTCTGAGGAGAAGCATAATATTAACATGAATATAAACCACCGAAAGCCACTCGCCCCACTGCCCCCACTCCATCCACTTCACAAACTTCTGTACGTGTGTTATCGAGAAGCTGTCAGCGTCACCACACAGCAATGAGCAGCACTATACGTGATACCTGGCCGGAGCTGGCGTCAGGCGTGTCGACGATTCGCGAGGCCGCACCCGTTCCGCGCTTCCGCGCCGCCCCGCACACACGGACTATCAGCGCGATTCATACGGTGTGGGGGAGGACCGCGACGACACTGCCTGATTTATTCATACATTGACCTTCACACCCCGCATCTTTTTCCGCGATATGGCGGAGCGGGGAAGCGTAACCCTGACGCTACGGAGCAGCAGCCCGGGACACCGCTTTGGCGTAAATGTGGTCAGATCATGTCCCGAGAGCGACCAATTGTACACTGCCGGCCGCGACGGCACCGTGCGGTGCTGGTCGGCCGGCGCGAGCTCCCAGCCGGTGCTCAAGCAAACGCTCGACGAGCACACGGAATGGGTCAACGGCATCGCCATAATTCAGCCTGGTGTGCTCGCGTCGTGCTCCTCAGACCGCACGGTGAAGGTGTGGTCGGTGAGCAGCCACAGCCCCGGGACAACACAGGTCCGCGCGGACACGCTCGGGCACCACGGCGACTACGCCAAGGCCATCGCGTTTGCACCACAGCGCGGCCTGCTAGCTAGCGCCGGCTTCGACTGCCGGCTGATGCTTTGGGACCCGCAGCGCGCGTCGCCGATCGCTGCATCGGTCCTACCCGCGCAGAGCGAGGTGGGCGCGGTGCATCAGCACTCGATCTACGCGCTCGACTGCAACGCGGAGGGCACGCTGCTCGCTACCGGCTCGGTCGATACGGACGTGCGCCTATGGGACCCGCGTGACCTGCGAAGCAGCCTGCGCCTGCAGGGCCACACGGACATCATTCGATCCGTCATTTTGTGCGAGGACGGCCGGCGTGCGCTCTCTTGCTCGTCCGACGCGACGGTGCGCGTGTGGCACCTTGGCGAGCAGCGGTGCGAGCAGGTGCTCGCGCACCACTCTGCCTCCGTCGTATCCCTCTGTGTGCACGCGAGCCATGTGCTCTCGGGCGACGCCCGGGGCGAGGTGCGCATCAGCCATTTGAGCTCGGGCACGTCGGCGTTGCTCTGCCGCGCGTCGGCGCATCCTATCCTCAGCCTCCATGTCCAGCCCGCCCACGAGCGACTCTGGGTTTCGTCAACAGCGTCCACGCTGCACAGCTGGGACCTACGGAAGCTCGATGTGCCCGCCGCCGGCTTCGGAGCCGCCAGCACGGCCGACACACGCGCCGACACACGCGCCGGCGCCGTCCACTCGTCGGCCGCGGAAGTACCTCTGCTGCGAGATCCTGTGATGAGCATACGTGGCTCCGCGGGCATCAAACGGTGCGCATCGCGTCGGATGCATGCATGCATGCATGCCTCCCTCGCACCACGAGATTCGAATCGAGATCGCACCTCGTTCGAGATCGACCTGCACCCTCATCGGCGCTGCTGACCTCCTCTCGTGTTCCCACTGATGGCCTCTGAGTGCCTCTGATGGCCTCTGATGGCCTCTGAGTGCTTCTGAGTGCCTCTGAGTGCCTCTGAGTGCCTCTTATGGCCTCTGATGGCCTCTGATGGCCTCCGAGTGCCTCTGAGTGCCTCTCGTGCTCCCGCCGCGCGCAGCCACGCGACGCTACCGTCCAAGGTCCAGGCCCTCACCGAGAGTGACGACGGCGAGGTGGCGCTCTGGGACATCCCGAGCGCTTCCTGTGTACGCCGCGAGCCTCCGTCGCCGCGGGGGGCGCCCAACCGGTACGAGGCGCTCCTAGAGGAGCTCGAGCAAGAGAAGATCGCTGTGCCCTCGTGGTTCACTCTCTCGTCGCGATCGGGCGCGCTCGAAGTCACGCTGGAGCCGAGCTTGTGCTTCAACGCCGAGGCGTATGCGGCCGACCTTCGACTCACGCCACCTGAGTCCGAGCTCCGCATTAACTTGGGCGAAAGGTTACTTGCTTCGCTCTTCCACACGTGGCGACTCGGCGCCCTCGCTGCCCTCAGCGCCGCCACACCGCCCGTGCCGCCCGTCGGTACGGAGGCGCCGCCGCCACAGCGCGAGGAGGAGACGCTGCCCACCACGGCGCTGCCCACATTCGCGTTCGCGGACCTGCCCTTGCACACTGTGTGCGTGATCGACGACGGCGTGGTCGTGCTGCGTTGTGCAGCGGACGCTCTTCCAAGCGAACCGCCCGAAGGCATGCCTCGCTGGCTGCTCGATACGGCGCTGTTCGGCCGATATGAGCCCCGCGAGAGCCTCAAGATCTCCTTTGTCCTCGAGCCCCATCCGTCGGATGCATGTAGCAGGGGGGGGAAGCTGCCCGAGCTACGAAGCAACGAGTGCCGCCTCTCGGCGCCGCGCGCGCTCAAGCTTGCCAAGGTCCTCCAATACGTCGACGAGAAGCTCGGCCGAGCGGCGCACCCGAATGGCTTCGAGCTCAGCTGCGCCGACAATGTGCTCCGGCCCGACATGAGCCTAGGGACCGCGCGAGCCTTTTTCTGGAAGCAGGGCGGCGACATGCTCGTGCATTACAGGGAGGTCCCCGCAGCCCAGGGTCCATCAAAGGAGGTCTCCCCGAGCTCGATCGAGCGTGGCCCCAAGCATGATGTCGCGAAATAAGTTGAGTCCGGGCGCTCCGCTCGTCGCTCGCAGGACAGTAACGCTCGACGTTGGTCGAAGAAGTCGAGGTTGAAGACTCTGCGTGGATCGGAACGGACGCTCGAACCCGCTCGTAGGTTTTTGATATGATTATAGCCGGGTCCGATACGAACGATAATAGTGTGTGTGCTCAACGCGCCGTGTTGAACACACTGATTGTATGGTGATAACTCCCGCCACCGTGCACCGCCCACGAAAGGCCGCCTCTGTCTTGCTTGGGTGGGCGGGCACCAGGAGCTAGCGGACGCTTTAGTCCTAGTCCCAAAATTCGCCACCACGGCGCTTCTGCAATGGCGACGAAGGTAAAGCTACCCGTTCGTCACTACAGGGTGCTCGCACCAGCTGGCTGCCATCCCCGTCCTCACTGACGCGACGCGGGACCGATTCATGCACAGGCAAAGTCCTTCGCGCAGCACCTGCAAGAGATTGAGCAGGAGGCGGCTCGCGCGGCCTCCAGGTGCGCTCACGCCCGATCCCCCAAATCCGGGCCGCCCCCAACATCGTGTGAGTCCAACTTGCCATACTCTTGCGCTGCACAGGGTTCGGCAGGCGCACTTGAAGGTGCATAGCGCGCTCGGCGCCGAGGGGTCCTACGCGGCCAGTCCGTCGCAAACTCCTTTGACCCCGTGGCGCGAGAACGCTCCGAGCGCTCCGAGCACCGCGGCGAGCTCGGCGGCGCAGCAGCAGCTGGCGGCGGCGCAGCGCGAGACGGTGCGCCTCGGGTGGGATCTGAGCGTGCTGAAGCGCGATCTGCCCGAGCTCGAGGCCGCCGCCGTGCAGAGCTCGCGCATGCTCGAGGCGTCGCTGTCCCAACAGGAGATGCTGATCAAGGGGCGCGCGCAGGGCGACGCGAACCTCGAAGAGTTGCGCGCGTCGCTGCGGCAGGCGCGCGCCGAGGCGGCCACGCTGCGCCAGCGCAACGAGCAGCTCGAGCGCGAGGTCGCCACTCTCCGGCAGCAGGGGACGGCGTACGGTGCCGGCGCTGCGTCGGACGCGAGGTTGCCCAATTTGGACGAGGTGCCTCGAACGCCTCTCACGCGGAGCTCAGCAGCGCGGGGAGGCATGCTCTCGCCGCTCTCGCCGCTGCTCGTCGGGCTCGACGAGTCCAACGCGAACCGCTCGCGCGGCTCCGCCTACTGGCGGCGCGCGCGCATGTGCCTGCGGATCGCCTCGATCGCCGACTACTGGCAAGTGCAGTCGCGCGACGGGCCCGGCGCGGGAGCGCGCATGGGCACGCCGCAGCCGGGGCATCGCAAGCCGCCGATCGCCCCGCCCCCGCCGCCCTCGGGGCTGCAGGCGTCGCCCGCGCCGCCGCCTCCCGTCGCGTCCGGCGAGGAGGACCTAGGCAACCTTGGACCCCGGCTGCAGGCACTCGCGCGCAAGGTGGACCACGCCGTCACGGAGGCTGTCGCGTGCACGCTGCTCAAGATCAGCCTTCAGGATGGCAAGGACCCTCTGCCGATGACGGGTAACGAAGAGCCGCCCAAGACAGCGCTGCCGCTCAGGCGCACCCCGTCGCAATGCGCCGCGCTCGCAGCCGTCGCGGCCACCGAGGCCGCCGCGGCAGAGGTGAGCCACGTGTCCGATGAGGTGGTGCCCCCCTCGGAACGCGCCTTATGGACGCGCAAGCTTGCGGCGCTCAAGGCGAGCGCGAGCAGCGGCGCGGCGTTCCAGGAGGCGATGGTGCACTCGCCCGCGTGGGTCGAGGCCGTCCGCACCTCAAATGAGCGCGTCATCGACCAGAACATGCCGCCGCTCGTGGCGCACCTGCGCACCATCGTCAAGGATGGCGTGTCCGCCTCCGTGCGCTCGCTGCACGCCAAGGCGACGAGCGGGGCGGGGGCGCCTGACAAGGCGGCGGCCGAGGCGAAGGCGGCCTCCGTGATGAGCACGCTCGGCGCCGCGGTCGAGAACGTGCAGCAGCAGTTTATGGTCGGGCTTCGTGCCTCGGTACCGCCCTCGACGGCGTCGCAGATGAGCAAGCACCTGCTCAGCAAGCTCTGTGAGACGGCGGTCAGCATGCGGTGCGATCGGCTGCGCCAACTCACGAGCGCGGATGAGTTGGTTGGGCGCATCTGGGAGGAGGTCTCGATCGTCCAGAACTTCGTCTCGTCCGTGTCCAAAAAGGGGCCGCAGCCGTGGCTCCTCTCCCTCTGCCTCGAGACCGAGAAGGTGCAACTGCCCGAGGAGCTGTACGACTTCATCGCGACGCACATCGCGCGCCACCTCGACCCGTACCTCGACGGCGACGTGACGTCGCCCGAGGAGGAGCGAGGCACCTCGCCCATGTACAAGCTGCTGCTCGAGGCCTACCAGGCCAAGTACGGGCGCGAGCTGCCCGCACCGCCTGAGGTGGTGCTCGCCATGTACGTGAGCTACTGCATCATGAAGTCGAACGCGTACCAGTGCTTCGGCGACCTGGTCATGGGGCAGGGGCGGTTACCGCAGCCGGGGCCGCCGCAGGAGCGACACTGCGTCGCGCTCGGCAAGGCGCTCGAGATCGCCATCGAGAAGGACTTTGGTGTGGCGCACGGCAAGATCCAGGGCGTGCCGATCTCGGCGAATCTGATCCAGGAGATTGCCAAGGAGCACTCGTCCAAGCTCTTCTACGACCACACCAAGAACGCGGAGCGCCTCGCTGAGGCCAACCGTCTCGGCGAGATTGGACGGAAGGAGGAGATGAAGCGCATCTTCGGCATCGAGGTCTGAGGCCGATGGCAGAGGCGCGACGGCGCTGAGTCCACGCTGGAACGCTAAGGATGGGGACGGGCGCAGGGCGGCCTCGCTCAGCGCGCGCAGGCCGGGCGCAGGGGGATGGCACGTGCGCGTATAGTATACTGGTGCGTGCCGATTGATGGCAGGCAGCCATCGATCATCATGGAGTGTGACGTGTTGCCTGTTGTCGCGCGCGCAGCGCATGTCCACCTCATGAGTAACGCGCGAACGGGGGTCGGGGCGGGAAAGGACGTGTGCAAACAGATCGCGAGTTCACGTGTTGTGTGACATGCCACTCATACTCATAACGAGCCTATTCCCTATATAAAGCGTCCCAACTCCCATTTCAAATCGAATGCCCGCATTTCCATCCTCTGCTAGAGTGTAGAGACAAGAGAGAGTCTGATCGGTAACTGAACCGAAGAATGTGAATGAACAGTAGCTGCCCCGGTCGCCGGTGCACGCTTACCCTTACGCCTTTTTCGCCTTACCACGATACGGAATGTCACACATACGAAAGAATGGTGGCGGGGACCCGCCTGATGCCTAGATTCAAGCCTGAATTGCGGTGGGGGAATATGAATGGGGATGTCGTATTAGAGGTTGTGGCAGTGCCGCTCGCCGACGTGGCCGTTGGCAGGGTCTCGGCGTTCTGCGCCTGCCGCGGAGCAAGCAGCAAGGTGATGGCATGCTCGTGTTGCCGCTCAATGGTTGCCGCTGCGAGAGGATCGGAGAGTGGGTACAGCAATTACATCCCTCATCAAGGGGCGCCGCACAGGGCCACAGCTCGCTCTGTGGGGAAACGAAAAGGTCAGCAATGTTTGCGTGCGTGGGTCCATGAACGACGAGGTCTTCGCGCTCGCAACGCAGCTGGTCTCGCCCTCGTACGTGGCCCAGGCGCAGCAGGCGCGACGCGCGCGCGAGACCAAGTTCAAGTCGTTGCTCGCGCAGCGCCGGCTGCCCGATAATGGCTGGGACGAGGGCACGCTGCGATTGCTTCTCGAGGAGCTCGCGCTCATGGATTCGAATGCGTTCATCGGTAACGCCGGCGTGGGCGAGCGCGAGGCACGCATCGCCTGCCCGCTCGTGCGCAGCCGTCACTTTGGCTTCGGCCACGGCATCGGCCGCTCAGGAGACATCGCCGAGGAACAGCCCAAGGCGGCGGGCTCGTCCCTGCTGTACAAGCTGACCAACTTTCTGGCGGCAGACGCGATCAAGCGAGCGGGCGCGCTCAGCGTCAACGTCAACTGCCTCGTGCTGCCCGTAGCAACGGGCATGACGGTCACGCTCACGATGCTCGCGCTGCGCGCGATGCGTCCAGCAGCCAAGTACGTCGTGTGGCCACGCATCGACCAGAAGTCGTGCCTCAAAGCGGTAGCGGCTGCGGGGTGCACGCCGCTCGTTGTCGAGAGCTTGCTCGAAGGCGACGAGCTGCGCACGAACGTGCCGGGCGTGCGCGCGCGCATCGAGGAGGTGGGAGCCGAACACGTTCTCTGTGTGCTCTCAACTACTTCATGCTTCGCGCCGCGAGGCATCGACAAGCTGCTCGATCTGGGTCGGCTCTGCGCAGAGATGGGCGTGCCGCACATTGCGAACAATGCGTACGGTGTGCAGTGCACGCAGTGCATGAAGGCCATCGCCGCCGCTTCGAAGCACGGGCGGCTCGACGCCTTCATACAGTCGACTGATAAGAACTTTCTAGTGCCCGTGGGTGGGGCGATCTTAGCGTCGTGCTCGGCTGAGTTCGGAGCGGCGCTGATCGCCAAGGTGAGCGCCACGTACCCGGGGCGAGCCTCAATCGCTCCTATCCTCGACCTGTTCATCACGTTGCTGCATTTGGGCGCGGATGGCTGGGCATCGCTGCTCGAGCGGCGGCAGCGGCTGCTGCCAATCTTTCGTGAACGCCTCGGGGCTCTCGCGGCCTCGCACGGCGAGCGGCTGCTCGTGACGCCGAACAACTCGATCTCGATGGCGGTCACGCTCACGAGTGGCGGCGGCGGGCGGAGCGTCACCGCGATGGGCGCGCAGCTCTGGGTGCGGCTCATCTCTGGAGCTCGTATCTGCGCGCCGGACGCCAAGAAGAAGAGCGTCGCGGGCATCGCCTTCACGAACTACGGCTCGCACTGCGACGCATACCCAGTAGCGTACTTCACAGCGGCATGCGCGCTGGGCGCGACCGAGGAAGACCTCGACCTTTTCCTCAAGCGCCTCGACAAGACGCTCAAAGAGTGGAAGAAGATGAAGCCCCTCGCTGCGGAGTCTCCTGCCAAGTGCATTGCAAACGAGCAGAGCGGCGCCCGACCAGCCGAGGGAGCTGAGGCGGCGGCGGGGGCTGAGGGGGCGGCGGAGGCGGCGGTGGCGGCGGGGGCGGT
>JWZX01000942.1:0-15460 GCA_001275005.1 Chrysochromulina tobinii
CCCTAATTAGGGTGACACCTCCCTTAACCACGTCATCCCAGGATGGCGTGGGATCCCGTGACCCACCAAGAACTAGACGCCACCCTCGACAAAAGAGGCTGGCCAAAGGAATGAGCGAGTCGCTCGTAGAGCGCATCAAGCGACTTCAGGCGGCACGCGACCGGACCGGGCAGCCCGGCGCGCCAACGGCCTGCACGGGCCCAGGGCCACAGGCCGAAATCCTCGGAAGCAGGAGAGAGCAGGGGACGGCACCAGCGCAAGGAGCGACCCCGGCCCTCGAGGAGCGGATAGTGGAACTCACCGGCACTCGCGCCGAGCACCCGGCGCAGCCAGATGACAGCCCACTATCCAAGCAACTCGCCAAGCTCGGGCAAGAGCGGCTGCTCAGGGAGGCACAAGGACCCATGCCGCCCGTGGGGGCGGAGGCCCAGCAGCAGGCCGGCGCGGGCATCGGAGCAGCGAACACCAGTCGCAACAAGCACGTGAGATGGCACGACTTCAAGAGAGCACGCGCCGACGTCGACGGAGCTACCACGAGAAGAGCGCCCATGCGGCACGAAGACTCGGAGGAAGGCAGCGACGACGAGGTCGATGACGCGGGCGTCACGATGGGCCCGATGAGTAACGCGCCGATCGAGCGCATGGAAGCCGACAACCGCAAGGCGGCGGCCGAACTCATCAGCGCAATCGGCAACATCGACTGCGCTCGGCGACATTTCCAGGACGACACGATCACCGGCACCCAAGGCGACCTCGACGACTACCTCAACTCGATAGCTGCGTCATCGCGCGGATACATTACTATGTGCAAAGGCCGTGCGCTCGGGCTCGAGCAGTACCTCATAGAGCGAGACGGCCCCCCAGACGACGGGACCATGCGCATCCACGGACGCGTCAACTCGAGAGCCATCATCGGCTTCCTCAATCAGGAAGCTAAGAAGGGAAAAACTGCCCGGCAGGGCGCCGAGGCGCAAATCCGCAAACTCAAAGCATGGGGCTTCGACCTGGCAGTCGACACCGAGGTGAACGCGAACGCACGCAAGGCGGCGCCGAAGCCCACCAAAGGCGAGGCGAAACCTGCCAACCCGCTGGACCTGGACATGGTGGCGCACATCGGGTATGGCGTCGCCGACACCTCGCTCAGCATGACCCAAAGGGGCTGCTTCGCCCAGATGGAAATCATGCAGCAAGGCGTGCTTCGCCACGTGAATGCGAACAGGTGCGGAGAGATCACCGACCGGGTCCAAGGAGAGCCGGGGGCAATCAATCCCGACTTCTTCCACGGGCGGGTGGCCGTCGACGCGAAGAAGGCGATGGACAAGAAATACGACAAACCCTTCTGCGCGGTCAAGCGCACCTTCACCGGCTTCGAGTATGGCGCGACCCTCATCCACTCGCTCCAGGGAGTCACCCACCTCGGCTTCCTCGTGCGCGACCTCTCGGCGCCCAGCGCCAACCCATTCGAAGAGGGATGCACCTTCCTCGACAAGCCCATGGACCGCAATCGCACGCTGCGCATGCTCGGTCACCTCATGAGAGCTCGCGTCACCTACCCGGACGGCCGCAAGCAGTGCCCGACACGCCTCGAGCGCCTCGATCACCTAGGAGTCCAGGCAGCCCGCCACGTGCTACCAGCGGCGGCCGGCGCCCGCTTCGAATCGCGCCGTGCCATCAGAGAGATAGGCATATGGTCCAAGAGCGCGGCAGAAGAGACCACCGTGCCGGGCATGGGGCGACTGGCAGACCTAGTCACAACCGTATGGGGCAAGGACCCCGACGAGGACGCGGCGGCGCATACAACGCCCGACCAATACTCCTCGCACGGCACCTCGGTTGCACTCCCCGGCATCCTCCTCAGGCAGCACAAGGCCATCTCGGCGCTCATCCTCGAGCACGCGGCAGACCTCTCGGCCATAGCCGGCGTCAAAGGATGGAAGCTACTCCACGAGGCAGCCTGGCCAACGGGCTTCCAGAGGAGCACCGCGGTCGCACCCAGCCTCAATATACAGGGCGGGCAAGAGCCCACGGCAGCGATCCTCGCCGTCGTCGCAGCGGCCAGCGCCGTAGCATCGGCCGGAGCCGGACCTAGTGCGGCCGCGGAGCCAGGGGTGCCGACCAGCGGCGGCGACGGGCAAGGCCCAACCCGGGTCGCAGCACCCGGAGCCAACGACACCAACGTCATCGCCGCAACCGTCGTCGCAGACGCGGCGCAAGCCCCCCCCACTATTGGAGGGGCGGTGCGCGCGATCATCGCACGCGCGGCAGCCGTGATCGAATCGGCGGGCGGCCCCGCCTGAATAGCAAGGAAGGGGACGCGCAAACCCCGAGCGAGAGCGACCGGCGGTCGCCCGCAGCGCGAAGGCAAGCGAGAGCGCCCCCACCCGGGCCCGCTGCACAAGCGCAGGGCGCACGAGAGCCCGCCAAAGGCCCGTGCGCACATGGTCCAGCAAGGACCAGGTAAACACAGCAAGCACGAGAGCCCAACAAAGGCCCGTGCGTACACGGTCCCGTACTGACCAGGTAAACGTGTTCACCATAGGAAAGAACAACACCCACAGGGAGGAGATCGCCTAAAACCGCGCCCCACGCGTTTCGACAAACCAACGCGTGACGAAACAGCGACGAAACCAACTGCGCACCCGAAAAACTACGGCGGGCGAAAGAAGGAGGTCCACGCGAGAACGCGCGACCTCGTCGCCGATTGCTAAAAGCACCCATGGACCAGGCGCACGGGCAAAGCGCCCAAGGCCAAGGCCAGCCGCGGCAGCGGGCTGGGGCGTACGTCGCGCCGCCCATCGAGCACCGCCGCGTATACGTGGAGCTCGCGCGGGCGCACACCGCCCACCTACTCACCCGCATTCCCGAAGACATCAGGGATAGGACATTCGGGTGCGACCACTGCGGGGAGCTCAACCCGGGCGACTGGTGCAACAACTGCGAGGCGAACAACATACCATGGTGCGCGCAGTTCCCGAACCTCATTGCCCCCTACTGCGGGCCATGCCACGCGGCCGATCTGGCCTGCAGAAACTGCAAAGTCAAGCCGAGCAACGGGCCGAGCGACCTGTCGTTCGCCCCGCCAGGATGGCAGCCCGGCTCCGACCAGGTGCATACGCAGATCGCGGGAGCCATCCTCCGGCCGGCACCATGAAGCAACGTGCAACCTCACGCGAGCACGCATGCAGCGACCGGCACAGTCGCGGCCAACGCACCACGTAAGCTAGTGCTACGATTGTCTCGTACTCTAGAAGCATGGTAAGTAACATATAAGATATAATTCAGGACATATGGAGAAGCTACAACATTCAGGACAGTTGGATTTAAGCGCTCGCGGTAGCATATTATGCGCAGCATAATATCCCCGCGAGGGAACCGTAGCTACTCCCTAGCCCAATGGTAACAACCAACCCCAAGGTAGTTACCGAGGGGCCCCAAGGGACCTATGCTCATCCACGTGTCGCCCTAAGTGTAACGCCAATCGTATGTTTAATATGCAAGAATGAAACATGAGGCTTCAAGTTTGATCCGTGGCGCATCCAAGAACCGAGAGGCTCGTCGGCGAATCGTCGTCGGAAATCTAACTAGGCTGACACTTTCGCCATGGACGCTTCTTTTGTAGCCGGATGGGTGTCGGGGGTGGTTGGGCTCGCGGTGACGCAGCCCATTGATTTTTTGCTGACCAAATTGCAATCGGGCGCGACGGCGCAGGTCAACAAGCCACCCAACGGCTTGCTGAGCATGTGGCGAGGGTCGGCGCTGATGTTTGCCACGGTGCCGCTCAACAATGCCATGCTCATGTATGGCTACGGCGCTGGCAAGCGCGTGGGCGACGCGTACGGTGGCGAGAGCATATTGCCTGTCTTCATCGGTGGGTGCACGGGAGGCTTCATGCAGTCCTTCTTGCAGTCTCCCGTCGAGCTCCTCAAGGTGAGGCTGCAGCTTGCCATGGGCAAGGAGGTGCCCACCGTCAGCACGCTGACTCGCGAGCTGCTGCGCCCCTCGCCGCGCGGTGCGGCTGCCGTCGCTCCACCCTTGCCACCGCTGCTCCACAAGGGCCTGTACGCGACGCTCCTGCGTGACGTCGTGCCGCATGGTGTGTGGTTCGCCGCGTACGAGTACAGCAAGAAGCACTTTGAGCGGCGCGCTTCAGAGGCTGCCGGCCTGCCCGTGGGGGGCACGCCGCCGCCGTTGAGCACCGTCGCACAGCTCAGCTCCGGCGCCTTCGCCGCCATCGCGGCCTGGGTCGTCGGGTACCCGGCTGATGTGATTAAGACGCGATGCCAAATGGAGGGTGGGCAAGCGAGCGTGGCCGAGGCAGCGCGGGCAATCTACGCCGAGGGCGGCCTGCGCGCCTTTTACAACGGGCTGGGCCTCAAGCTGCTCCGCGCGGTGCCCATGAGCGCTGTCGGCTTCTTCGCCTACGAATACGCGATGGGGGTCCTCGGCAAGCTCCAAGCCAAACAGATCCCTTGATGGCAATCGGCATCATCTTGAGGGCCATTGCGAACAGCATGTTGAGCAGTTGAGATACACGCAGGCATGGGCACATACAGCGGAGGCGGAGACTAGAGTGAGAGATGTACTGATGAGAGCTGATGGTCGTACAAGAAGTGTGAAGTCGAGTCTGTGGGCTGTGGGGAGTCGACGGTGCCGCGTGCGAGTCCGAGTGGGGTCGACGACACACGGGCTCACGGGTGCACGTCTCGGACGCGTCAGTGGGCCCCGCTAGTGCGGTGCGCGCTGTGATCGCGCCGGGCCCCCACGTAGACGTACAACCCACCGCTGAATGCGCGCCCGCGTCCCAGGGGGCGCGCGAGCGCGCCGACATGGGACGCATTTTATTACCGCATGCGAGATGGAGCGTTAACGATGCGTCGATATTTGAACCCTACGAGACCGCGTCTCGGAACTCTGACGGATGGGAACTGTCGTCTCTCTGCTACCTTTACACGGTGTCGCGGCGGCCAGCTCGCCGGGGTGACGATACCATCGTCGCTACCGAGTTGACTCATGCCGCCGGTGATGTCGAAACAGGGGCGGGGCGTACGCAGGCGGTGCCGAAACTGAGGCACCCGACAGGGGTGGGATCGGTCGCTGCGAGAGTGGAGGTGGCTGCCGAGGCTCGGGTGGTTGCGCCTGCGCCGCCGCAGGTTCGGTCGGTGGCGGCTGCAGAGCTGTAGGCTGCGCTGGCAGCAGCGGCGCTGGCAGTGGTGCCGGCGGCTTGGGCGGCTTGGGCGGCTGCAGCTTCGTCTGCACGCATGCTGACGAGCTGCCCACATCGCCGTCGAAGGCACGTTTGCGTTTGCGCGGGCTGGGCGGTGCCACCCCTAGCGGAGGCAGCCTCGCCGGGTCCGCCTCGCGCACAGTCGCCTCGCGTAGCTGGGCCTGCACGGACACGAGCACGGCGGCATCAATCGGCCAGAGCCCGAGCGCGCCCTTGTGCGGCACCGGCCGCGACAGCTTGCAAACAGCGCCGACCACGTTGCACACGGGACCTGTTGCCCACACTTGCGCATCGGTCCCCATGCATGCTTGCACGGACGTGGCACGATCGATGCGGCACGCGCCTACGATGCATCCGTGAGGTAGGAGCGCCTCCGGCGGCACGTTTGGCAGCAGCGAGCGGACCTTGCGCTCGTGCTCGGGATCCAGCTTGCCTACCCCCGTGTGGATGGCAATCCAGCCCGCCGGAAGGCTCACGGTCCGGTTCTCGATCACCTTCTCGCCCTCGAGGATTGCCCAGCTCAGCTGGGCGCCGCGGAGGGTGAGGCCGTGCGTGATCTCGCCTGTCGAGCGTGCGGCCGCCGGCATCCCGACCACCGACCCGAGGAAGCAAGCAAGAAAGTGAAGTGTGAAATAGAAACGCTGTTTTGTTCACGGCAAGTCCGAAAATTGTGGCAACAGTGTTACAGCAACCGTTCTCCAAGCGCTTTCTCGCGCGTCACTCGTCCCTGTTGCAGTCCATGGGGCCATTTAGGGTTCGCAACGCAGCAATGGCCAATGCTACCAGTACCTGGCCCTCAGCGGCCAAGACGTGGTCGCGGCGGTGAGCCGGACCTGGCCACGTGCATGCTACCCAGAGCATGAGCCTCACTTGACGAACCCTCACCGCTCGCCCGCACGCGCCGTACCAAGCGCGCCGCCAGCAGCGCGCCAAGCGTGACCGCGAGCGTGCTCGTTCGAGAGCCGAGCAGCAGCCCTCGCCGACCTGACGAACCTGACGAAACCCCGCACAGCCGGCGGCCGACGGCGAGAGCGGCGAGCGCGCCCACGACGGCGCGCAGCTCGGCGCTCGCGCCAAAGTCGGCGAGCCGAACGAGCGCCGTCTCGAGCGCCGCCGCCGCCACGGGCCCGACAGCTTGCTGCAACTGGTGCTGCAGACGATCGCGCACCATGCGAGACACGTGGCAACGCACTGCATAGAGGAGGAGCCACTCAGGCGGGCTGGTGGCGGCGGCGGCGGCAGCGCCCACGGCGGCGCGTGACGGCGGCCGACGCGCGAGGCCCGCCGCCGGAGCTGCCGCGAGCTCACCATCCGCCTCCTCCTCCTCCACCTCGCCCGCCTCCTCCTCCTCCTCCTCCTCCTCCTCCTCCTCGGCATCGTACCGGTACGCGGAGACGGCCGCCGCCGCAGGTGAAGCGCTCGTCCCATGCGCGTGTCCGTTTGGAGTCGTCGACGCCGGCGCGGGCGGGCGGGCCGCGACGACGTCGAGCGGCGAGATCGGCAGCGGACGCACCCGCAGCAGATCGGGGCCCGTGGCCCAAGGCTTGAGTAACTGCCGCGCCGTGTTGGGCAACAGCGCGGCGAGCCCGGGGCGCTCGAGACGGCGCCGTAGGCGCGGCGGCAGTTGGGCGAGGCCGTGGCGGAGCTCGCCATCGGGCAGGAGCAGCAGCGGGAGCATCTGGCGCGCGCGCAGCACCATCTCTGTCCAGTCGCTACGGCGCAGCCAGTCGATGGGTCGTTCGTGCAGCAGGGCGCGCCGCACCGACGGCGGCAGGTGCGCGGCCAGGCCGTCGGTCTGCAGGCGCAGCCAGAGCGAGGCCCACCAGCAGCCCAGGTTGAGCGAGAGGCCCACGTACAGCGCCGTCGCGGATGCGAGCACCAGCCGCGGCAGCACCTGCACCACCAGCGTTGTCGACGCCGCGGCCACAATCACTGCGCTCGTGCCCCTGAGCGCGAGGAGCTCGGGCTGATCGTCGTCCATTCGCGCGAAGCTGTACGCAAGCAAGTACCACAGCGGGCCCGAGAGCAGCGTGGCCGCGAGCCAGTAGTCGACCGCGAGCATTGCGAGAGCCTGCGACTCTTGCGAGAGGCACTCGTGCGGCCGCAGGTGCCACGCGAGCGCCGCGGCGGGAACGCTGAGCAGCACGAGCGTGGTGCACGCCCACGAGAGCGTGCGCGAGTAGTACACCTTGCCAAAGTAGTAGATGATCATGGCGCGCCGTCCAGCGGCTTCTTGGATGGCAAGCTCACGTGGACGGCAGATCGTACAATGGCAGCTCCGACGCGCGCGCCTCAAAAGAACGTTTCGTCAACGGTCCTGTGAGAGGTGGAATGACAGCCAGCATGCGTAGTGCCGATACAAACTTTGTTCATCGATACTTCTCCACAACAGGCATCACGAGGGCGCCTCAATGCCTGACGCTTGACGCTCACCCGCCCCCAAGGACGCCGGTGTCGTGAGGCTACTGTTCTGTCCACCATCATGTCGAGACACACGCTCGACCGATCTACGGCCTCGTCCGATCGATACTCGACAGCCTCCTCAACGGGCGGCAACAGTGATGGCGGTCGGCTCAGCGAGCCACTCATCAATCCCGTTGGTGCCGGTGGTTCGGCGCTCGAGCCGTTGCTGTATGCTGCCGTGATCTGCGAGGGCATTCTGCTCGCAGAGGGTGCACTGGTGGAGCCGTCTGCGGTGCCGGCCTTGCGTGCAGCCGCACTCAAGATGGAGAAAGGGTTGCAGCGTGCCGTGAGCTTTTGCTCTCAGATTGAGCGTGTGCCGCGGATGATGGCCACGGTGCCCTTGGTGACGATACACACGCTGAAACGGCACGGACACGCTTTTGTCGTCATCGCGCTCACCGCCTTCGAAGCAGAGCTCGCTAGTCGCCTTTGCGAGGAGGCCTACTCGAGCTTTGCGAGCGCGGTCCAAGCGAAGGCGACGTGCGTTCCAGGGTGTTCACAACTGTGTTCACGGTCGCTGGTCTCTTCGGCGGAGACGGGCGGAGCTGGGTCGGCACCTGCCGGTCGGATCGACTGGGCCCGTCTCCGCGGACGAGGACAGCGACAGCCGGCGACACCTATCGGCGCGTCGGAGTCTTCGGTGCCGGACGCCGCCTTCGGTGAGCAACTGAGGGAATTGATGTGGCAGCACTCTCTGACCTCTGAGTGCCTCTGATGACAGCTGATGTTCTCCCTCACCAGGTGAGCAACTGAGGGAATTGATGTGGCAGCACTCTCGGCCAGAGAGGATCGCGCGCTATCGCCGCGTGGTCAGTCTGATGCAGGCGACGGAGGAGGTGGCGAGCGTTATGGAAGAGACTGTCGATCGGTTGCTCGCCAATTCGCAGGTGTGATGATGCTGAACCCCCTTGATTGCCTTGGATTGCATTGGATTGCCATGATTGCCTTGGATTGCCATGATTGCTGACCGTCGGTCTCGAGGCTCTCGCGCCTGAACAGAATCTCTGAGGACCCTTGATTGCCATTGATTGCATTGATTGCAGACCCTCGCCCCTGCACAGAATCTCGATGTGCTCGAGGACAAGTCGCGGTGGCTGCTCGCCCAAGCGAGCGCTTTCCAACGGTCGACTCGCGAGGTCCAACGGGGCGCATGCTGGCGCTCGTACAAGCTGAGCTTCCTTATCGGGCTCGGATGTACGAATGGCTCTTGATGGCCCTTGATGGCCCTTGATGGCCCTTGATGGCCCTTGATGGCTCTTGATGGCTCTTGATGGCTCTTGATGGCTCTTGATGGCTCTTGATGGCTCTTGATGGCTCTTGATGGCTCTTGATGGCTCTTGATGGCTCTTGATGGCTCTTGATGGCTCTTGATGGCTCTTGATGGCTCTTGATGGCCATGATTGCAGGTACGCTCGCCGTCACAGTGCTCGTCCTCTACGTGCTCCAACTTACCGGCGTCATCCACATCTTTGATGGCTGAGCGCACGTTGCTGCATGCTGGGCCTTTGCCTCGCGGTCGCGCGTCGATTCTGACGTCGAGGAGCGTACAGCGTAGCGAGCTCGCGATTAGTGTCGCGTGCCCTCTGGCGGTTACGCTCGTATGCGCTCCTAGCGCGGCGGCCGGGCGTCGCGCGCCTTCCCGCTCGAACCTCGATCGTTTTTAGTGAATAGCGCGACCGTAGAGATTGGAAAAGGAAAACGCCCATGGAAACCCCCCGATCCGGCATCCGCCCGATCCGATCAAACCGCACGGACCACGGTGGCGGGTGGACGTGCCGCGAAGTGTGCGTGACCCTCGACCCTTTCGTTTATCGAGCCATTCGTGATTCGAACTGTCAACTGACCCGTACACCGGTCTCTCACCTCAGCTCCTCCTCTACACGCCGGATCTCATGCTCCACATTCTCGAACGCAAACGCCTCTTCAAGAGTCGTCCGCACGAAGAAGCCGTTATCGCGCTCGGCCGGCACGCTGAGGGGCACGCCGTGCGCGGCCCAGGCGTCGACCGATCGCGTCGTGTCGGGCGGTTCGAGGGCTTCCCACGCTGGGCTCACCTCAACGGCCACGTGGCGCACGGGAGGGCCAAACGAAGCGTCGGCTGTGGAAGCGTCGGCTGTGGAAGCGTCGGCTGTGGAAGGGTCGGCTGTGGAAGCGGCGGGAGCATTGGGCCATTCGAGCAGCGTCGGCCATGTGGTCGCGCGAGAGGCCCGTGGGATAGGCCCGCACGCAGTGAGATGAGGGCGAGAGAGCATGGACGCGACGTCCCGTGTCCAGAACCCAATCATCAACGTGATGCGGCGCGGCAGCTGCGCGGCGGTGCGCAACGACGGCGCGCGCCCGCCTCTCGATGCCTCCCGTGGGGCGGGCGGTGGCGCGCAGGGGCATACCCCGTGCAGCCAGTCGCCGGGGAAGAGAAGCACAGTCCCCTCGTCCGGATGAGACACGTGAGCACACGTCGCGGGGCTCACGTCGCCATATCGCTGCTCAAGCACCACTGTCGGGCCTGCGACCGTTGCACCCGAGAGGTAGATGACTGACGAGACGCAAGGATGGTGTAGCAATCCAGTCGAATACAACACACCCTCCTCGGTGTCAAAGTGCATCTGATGGCCATGCTGGTTGCCGAGGGAGCGCGAGGGAGCCTTCGAGTGGACCCACCTGCATGCAAGCGGTGTCGGGCAATCAGCATGCATGCAAGCGGTGTCGGGCAATCAGCATGCATGCAAGCGGTGTCGGGCAAGCAGCATGCATGCAAGCACACCACTCAAACCCAACCACACGATCGGCGCAGCCGGTGAGAGGAAGGAGACGACGCGCGAGAGCGTCGATGGCGTCACGCGGCGCCTCGGATGGCTGATACGACTCCCAAAACGAAAAGTAGCCGCGGCTCGCATAGCCCGTCTCGCGCCAAAACGGCGAGTGCGGAGCAAAGGCTGCCTTCAAATGGGACAGCAGGCGGGGCGGTACGACATTCGAATAGCGTGCGACGCTCGCGGGGCGCCGACTCGCCTCGGGGGCGGCGGGCCACGCTAGCGGCTGCGTCGGCGCCATTCTTGCCGTTGGGCGCTGCGCGATCGCCGCCCACACCTGTGGGGAGAGACGCAGTCGAACGCCGAGCCGCTGGAGGTGAGGCACGGCCTCGGCACACCGGCCCGTCAGATGCAGCAGAAGCGCGAGCATGTAGCTCGCCACGCCCACCGCCTGGGCACGTGCCTTCACCACATATTCCAAGTACCATGCCGCCTCTTGCCGTCCACGCGACGACGACGTGCAGGGCGGGAGGGCCGAGACTTCTTCGTAGAGCAGCACTGCGCGCTCGTGAGAGCCGTGGTGCAACTCCAGGTCGGCGAGCTTGCAGCATGCTGCGGCGTTGCCCGGCCAGATGCGTCGGCTCTCCTCCAGCGCTGCGCGCGCCGCATCAAGGTCGTCAGCATCAGCGTCACCCGGTGTTGAGGAGCCTTGCATTCGCAGACGGCCGAGGAGGGCGAGCCCGACCGATGCGATCAGCAGAGCTGGTGGATCGTCGGAACCGGCCTCGATCGCCGCGTCGAGCGCAAGTTCGGGTTCGCCAGTTGCAGCTTTGCGGGCCTCACTGATGGCATACTCCACGCAACGGACCGCCGACTCGCCGTCGCCATCCTCCTCAAGCTCCATGGAGATGCGCAAGGCAGTCGCTGCGTCTGATGCGGCTGCAGCTGTGCCGCCCGCCCTGTCTCCATCTTTTGATGCCGCCAGGGAGCGCTTGGGCATGAAAGCTGCGTACTCTCGGAATCGCAGTCTCGGCGTCGGGCCGGGTGCGTGAAAAAGGCCTCGCAAAGGAGGAGCTCAAGACGGCGTTTTTGAATTGGTAGATGCACTTGCCGTCCCGTCGCGTTCACATACACAAGCACGCCTCCGATCTTGAATTGACTTCGGGCTTATGAAGGCGCCTGTGCTCAAAAGCCGTCACAAAAAGTGAAAATCTCTTTTGAATTTGCTGACCAATTTTCCCAGCGAGATTCCGAGACTCGAAACGAGACTCTGCGAGGGTCGAAACTCCCGACAATTCAAATTCACGAGCAACGAAACGGGCTTCGCCCAAAACGCACTCCACCGCATCGGACTGTCGGGCCCGCCCAGTCCTCACCCCTTTGGCAGCGATGCCCATCGGGAAGCTGCCAAGGCCCCCGCCTTCGAGCGCCCCTGCCAAGTTGGTGCAATCGCCACGAACCGGCAATCGCTCACATCGCGATGACGATGACGCGCCGATCAAAGAGGGTCCGGTGAAGAAGTGGAACGGCCTGAAGACAAAGCGCATCGAAAAGGTGATCTTCGCTGAGCGCCGCAAGGAGTTTGAACAGTCTGCCGAGTTCAACGCCGGCTTTGCTATGCCAATGCCGGCGACGCAGCCGCAATCACGCTTCCGGCTTGAGCACATCTTGCATAAGGAAGAGAAGGAGAAACTCGAGGCTGCCGGCGTGAAGTTTCCAGCCAACGTCCTCATCTCCAAGCGCCAGCCACGGTCGCCGCCGCTCGTCGGCGGTCGCCGGCCGCAGGTCATTACGATCGCCGAAATACGGTCGCGTAGGGAAGCCCGCCGAGCCCTCGGCGCCACATCGCGTCGAGGTAGCACGGGCCATCTCGTCGTTGGCAGCAGCTCGACAGCGGAGGCGGCCGCCGAGCAGAACACACCAATGGCGGCGCTGCTGCGCTGCGTGCAGAAGTGCGTGGATGGCGCGGCAGGTGCCACGCCGTTGACGCCCGCGCCGGGCTCGCCTGAGCAGCGCGCAGCGGTGAAGGGACCGGAAGCCTCTCTGCAGTCGACGTCGTGGGCGGGGTATGCGCAGCCTCCGGCGGCCATGAAGCAACCGTCGTCGATGACGGTCGTGAGCGAGGCGAACTGGGTGCCAAAGGCCTCCTCGGCAGCGGCGGCGCCCGCCGAAGACGAGACTCCGATAGCGGCGCTGATGCGACGCATCGTGTCCAGCGCGCACTCCTGCCTGAGCGGGCTGACGGGTGCTGCAGCACTGCCTTCTGAGTCGGTGAAAAAGGCCTTTGAGACCTTTGACAGGAACGGCAACGGCAGCCTCGACGCGGACGAGCTCCGAAGCGCGCTCGCGTATATAGGGTTCAACACGTCGGCTGCGCACACGCGCGAGATGCTGGCGCGCTATGACACTAGCTTGCGTGACGGCAAACTCGACTTGAATGAGTTTGCACGCCTGGTGTACGATTTGAACTCGGCCGCCCAGCCGCCGACGTTCACGAAGCAGACGTCGTCGGTCGTGGCACAGCCGCCGTCGGCGGCGTCCGCTTCCATTGCCTCTTCCGCGGCGGCGACCGCCGCTCTCGCGCGCCCGGGCTCCGCGGAGGCGTTCGCGGCGCAGCAAAAGGCGGAGGCGGCCAAGCAGCCTACGCGCTCGGCAGCCGAGTGGGACGTGCAGCAAAAGGCGGCGGCCGAGAAGGAGCAGGCGGCCAAGCAGGAACTCGCGCGGGTAGCGGCAGCGGCGGAGAGGCGCGCATCTCAGGCGGCTGCAGCAGATGAGAAGAAGGAGGCCGAGAAGGCGGCGGCCGAGAAGGCGGCGGCGGAGCGCATCGCCGTCGAAAAGGCGGCTGCACAGAGGGCAGCGGCCGAGAAGGCAGCGGTCGAGAGGGCGGCGGCCGAGAAGGCGGCTGTCCAGAAGGCGGCGGCCGAGAGGGCGGCGGCCGAGAGGGCGGCGGCCGAGAAGGAGGCGGCCGAGAAGGCGGCGGCCGAGAAGGTAGCAGCAGAGAAGGCGGCGGCCGAGCGCTTGTCCAAGCAGCAGTCTACTTTGACGAAGCAGGACCTGACGAACGAGCAGTCCAGCAGTCCACTCAAGCAGGACCTGACGAAAGAGCAGTCCAGCAGTCCACTCAAGCAGGACCTGACGAAACAGCCGACGACGGGCGCCGGTCTGGCCGCTGCCAAGCCTGCCACCCCTGCAGCCTCCACCCCCATAGCTACCGCGCAGCCTGTTGCCGCCGAGGAGCGTAAATCGGTGGCGGCGGTGCCACCTGAGGCCGGCTCCGGTCGTGGTAACGCACTCGCCAGAGCGCGAGCCGCTAAGGCGACCAGTTCGGTAGGAGCCATGATTGCCAGTGGGATCTCGTCGGCGAAGCGCCTCGTCTCCGGCGAGACAACGCCGATCAGCCACGCGGTGGCGGGCGCGGCGCCGGCGGGCGCGGCGGCGGGCGCGGCGGCCAAGGCGCCGTCTCAGCAGAACCTCGCCCCGGCGGCGGGCGCGTCGACCCAGGCGAGCGCGGCGGCGAAGGCGCCATCCCAGCAGAACCTCGCCCCGGCAGCAACCGCGTCGACCCAGGCGCATCAACTGAAGAAAGAGCCGAGTGCAAAGCACGAGGAGCGGTTGGCTACGGGCCAGGTGCCGATAGTGGCAGGGTTCCAGGTCGCGGTCAAACAAGATGACCCGGGAGATGCGGCCAAGGCGGCAGGCCAGGAGAAGGCCAAAGCGGCCGCCGCCGCAGCCAAGGCGGCGGCCGAGAAAGCGGCTGCAGCGCAGGCGGCAGCGCAGGCGGCCAGGGCCAAGGCCGCCATGATGAGATCGGCGAGCGTGGCGGCCGCATTACAGGCTGGGGTGCCTGCAGCGCCCGCGGCGCCCGAGGGGGGCTCGGGTGCCGTGGGGGGCTCGGGTGCCGCTGCGCCAAGCTTTGCCGTTGGCAGCCGCGTGTACGTGAAGCGCAGCAGCGGAGAGGAGAGCATTGGCTTCATCACGGAATACGATCGAGCCAAGCAAGTCTACACACTCGAGCTCGACCAAAGAGGCTCAGGCAAGGTCAAGCAGTGCGTTGAAAAGGATCTTCGCCCCGCGCCAGAGAATGCCGCCCATGCGGAGCCCGCCGGCGCGGACATACCCGTCCAGCATCGCACGAGGCACCGCGTCAACTTCGAGCCAGGGCCGCTTGGTATGGGGCTTGAGATGAGTACAGACGGCTGGGTGATGGTGAGCGACGTGAAAGAAGGCCAGGCGGCCGCTCAACACGGCGTGCTCAAGGGCTCGTACATCCTCGAGGTGAACGGCGAAAAGTGCGACGGCCTCGTGCAGGCGGATGTGACGAATCTGCTGCGCAAAGCGGGAGCGCGAGAGGTCCTCTTCGCGCTGCCGTTACGAAAGAAATGAGTCCACATCCAGCACGCAGCAGCTCTCTTGTCAGAGTGCAGGACCAGGAGAAATTTGCTCGTTCTTATTTCATTGGAGGCGGAAGAGACGGTGCGCGGCGTGCGTCGTCGTGTTTTGGTCAGACGCGCAATCGCACGTCCATTTTTTGTGAACCGTTCAGTTTCGCGTCTCAGTGCGTGGTAGCATCCGACATATAACTGTCGAGCGGTCCGCGTCCGGTGGCGGTGCACGGTCCACAATGAATTGCGTCACAATCGAGGCAACAGGCCGGACGGGACCACAATAATAGACCACATAACCCCACGAGAAACGTCTAGCGTGACTCTTAAGTGTCCCCGTGCGCGATATCTTCAAACAGTTTCGTCCATCGACGAAATTTCAATGAGGTTGTTGCTCAACCCGGACTTATTTCGTGACGGTATGCTCAACCCGGACTTAGCAAGTCCGGGTTGAGCTAAGTCCGGGTTGAGCATATGGTTTGCGTGCTCAACCCGGACTTAGCTAGTGTGAATGAGAACCAAGTCCGGGTTGAGCATATGGTTTTCGGTGCTCAACCCGGACTTAGCTAGTGTGACCGTGAATTCACAGTGGCTAAGTCCGGGTTGAGCATATGGTTTTCGGTGCTCAACCCGGACTTGAT
>JWZX01000943.1:0-12209 GCA_001275005.1 Chrysochromulina tobinii
TCGCGCACGCGCTAATTTCACGCTGGCGGTTAATCTCTGAGGCTTCCCTCCCGGTATTCAGACGAAACCGGGGGTGGGGAAGAACTTGCAACAACCACACCGCATCGTTCCTGTGGGCGCGCAGCTACTTCCAATTCTTGCTTCCCTTGGTGACGCCACCAACGCCGCGGCTCGCCGAGTGCAACAGCTTGGCGAGCTCCGCGCCCGACGTGGGCGCATCCTCTATCTCACGTCGGCTGCGCAAGTGGCCACTGTACAGCGTCGCGCGCACGCGCCGCTCGCCACCGCCGCCGCCGCCGGCCTGAGCTCCGCTGCCGGCCGCACTGCCGCCTGCGCTGCCGCCCTCCTCATCCGTCGCCCAGCGAAGCACAAGCACGTGATGGGCCTGCATCACCTCCGCCTGCTCGATGTGCATCCTCGTCAGGTGATGCAGGCGGCAATCAATGGCAATCCATTGCAATCCATTGCAATCAATTGCAATCAATTGCAATCAATGGCACTCGCCTGCTCCATTTGCATGCTCAGCTCCGGTGCGTCGCCGTGCGTCGCGTCGGCGCGCACGCCCGCCTGCCAGAGCTCCCCGGTGGTGGCAGCACTCAGTGGCAATCGTAGGCAATCGTAGGCACTCGTTGGCACTCAGTGGCAATCAGTGGCCATCCAGGGCAATCAGAGGCAATCAGAGTGCCTGCAATGAGTGGCGCAATCTGTGGCACTCAGTGCCCATCCGCATCCCCCACCTGCCAGAGCTCCCCGGTGAGGCGCAATCAGTGGCAATCGGTGGCTATCAGTGGCAATCACCTGCCAGAGCTCCCCGGTGAGGCGCAATCAGTGGCAATTAGTGTCAATCAGTGGCAATCGGTGGCCATCAGTGGCAATCACCTGCCAGAGCTCCCCGGTGAGGCGCAGCCGTGCATGCGAGAGCCCCGCACCCAACGAGCACACGAGCACCTCGGGCGCGGCGCTCGGCACGGCGCGCCCGGGCGCCGTTCCAGGCGCGGCTTGGGCGGCGGCGAAGAGCTTGCTCACATAGATGGACAGTCCCGCGCAGATCCGATCTCCTAGCCCGTGACGAAATGCGAGCACATCCCAGCGACCGCCGCGCACGAGGGCCTCGTGGCGGGGGAGCACAGCCTGATGAGGGGCGCAATCAGCGCTCATCAGAGGCCATCAGGGCCTCGTGGCGGGGGAGCCGACCCCCCCCACGGAGGGAAGGCGGCCGGGGAGGTCGCCGCACACCCTGATGATGGATGCAATCAGAGCTCATCAGAGGCCATCAGAGCACGCACCTGCAGATGCATGCCACTCGGCCACTCCTCCAACGGCAACGTGAGACGCGGCTCAATGTGGATGAGCGATGCAGGCACGCCGAGGGCAGTGGCGCATGCAAGCGTTGCCTCGAGCGCGTCGATGGCAAGCAATGCCAACGAGCGCTCCGACGCCACCGCCCGCTCCGCTGCCTCCGACGACGCGCCGTCGTGAGCACCACCGGATGGCTTGTTGATGGCCGCTGCTGCCTTTTTGGGAACGGGCGCCTTGCCCTTCTCCTCGGCGGCCGCCTTACCTGCAACGGGCGCCTTGCCCTTCTCCTCGGCGGCCGCCTTACTTGGAATGGGCGCCTTGCCCTTCTCCTCGGCGGCCGCCTTACTTGGAACGGGCGCCTTGCCCTTCTCCTCGGCGGCCGCCTTACTTGGAACGGGCGCCTTGCCCTTCTCCTCGGCGGCCGCCTTACTTGGAACGGGCGCCTTGCCCTTCTCCTCGGCGGCCGCGGCGCGCCCGAGGAGAAGGGCTCTCAGCTTGCGAAGGTGCTCGCCCACGCGCTCACCGCGCCAGCCGTTTGGGGGGACTAGGTATTTGGTCAGCTTGTTGGCGCACCTGATGAGGCAGGTCATTTGCACGCCATCAGCATGCAATCATGAGGCGATCATGAGGTCATCAGGACGCCATCAGCCGCCGCTCACAAAGCCATCGGCACTCAGTCTCCATTCACAGCCCGTCATTCACAGCCGCGTACTCTTTGGTGCACAGCTCGCGCTTCTGGATCTTAGTCACCACATCGGCCCACTCGACATCATTCGCACAGCGTGAGGCCGCCTTGGTCAACGCCGCCACCAAATGATGTCGGCTCGGATCGCCCACTGCCGGCGCGCCGCAAATGGTCAACAGTGCGGCATTGAGATGCGGGTGGGCCACCTGCAAGATGGCTCCGCCGTCGCCCCCCATCGGCACCCCTGCCTCCACCAGCACCTCGTGCGCGGCTTTCAAGAGCTCCGCCTCGATGGCGGCGGCGGCGGCGGCGGCGTGCAGCGCTGTGGCGGGCGGGAGCGTCGTGGCGGGCGGGAGCACGATGTCGAAGTCCGCGAGGATCTGCTCACGCGAGAGATCGGGTGCGCAGAGGTCATCAGAGGTCATCAGAGGTCATCAGAGGTCATCTTAGGTCATCTTAGGTCATCAGAGGTCATCTTAGGTCATCTTAGGTCATCTTAGGTCATCTTAGGTCATCTTAGGTCATCTTAGGTCATCCTAGGTCATCTTAGGTCATCTTAGGTCATCAGAGGTCATCAGAGGTCATTAGCGCACCTGCTCGCGAGGTAGCCCAAAGTTGCCCGCGCCACGCGACGAGTGGCCCCGCAATGCATGCGCGAACGAGTACCTGCGGAGGGAGCTCAATCAGCCGCAATCAGCCGCAATCAGCCGCACTCAGCCGCACTCGGGCGCACTCGGGCGCACTCGGGCGCACTCGGGCGCAATTTTGGCCGTCTGAGGGGTCGATTTACCGTTTGAACGGAGCGATGGGCGGGTGGACGGCGAGGTACGGGAGCAGCGGCGCTCGCCCTCCCGCATGCAACCCTAATAAGGCACCGGATCGGTCGAGCACGAAGGCGGTGTCGTCGGCCGCCGTGGTGGGCGCCTGCTTGAGCCAGACGGGGGGCAGCAGCAATCAGACCTAATCAGGCGCAATCAGGCGCAATCAGGCGCAATCAGGCGCAACCTGCTTGAGCCAGACGGGGGGCAGCAGCAGCGGAGTGGCCGCATGCCGTCGGAACACCGCCGCGATGCGCTCCTGATGAAGGAGGCAATCAGAGATCCTCAGTGGCAATCAGTGGCAATCAGCGGAGAGGCCGTGTGCCGCGATGCGCTCCTGTGTGCGAGTGAAGTCCGACCGTCAGTGGCAATCAGAGGCGATCAGCGGTGCATCAGGGACAATCAGTGGCAGTCAGTGGCAATCAGTGGCGATCAGCGGTCCATGAGAGGTCCATTAGTGGCCATCCACATACCTGCGTGCTCGAGAGGCCAATCATCACTTCAGTGCTCTGCAAAAGGAGGCGCGAGCAGAGTGCGGTGTTGAGCCCCCCCGCCCCTGCCAACCCCTCGACCGGATGTGTGAACGACGGATGTGTGAACGACGAGAGACGGCGCACGGCGGCGACGGCGTTGCCGTTGGGCGTCGTATTGGGCAGGTGGACGCGCGACGGAGCAAAGAGCTCGCTCATCATCTGGTGGAAGAACGGCGAGTGGGGCTGCGAGAGCGCTCGCATGGCGTCCTTAATTTGGTCATCTTCCAATCGCGCGGGAAGTAGCGGGCTCTCGAGCACCTGATGAAGAAGACCATCAGTGATCAGGGGCAATCAGGGGCAATCAGGGAAGCAGCGGGCTCTTGAGCACCTGATAAAGAGGCAATCAGTGATCATCATGGGCAATCAGAAGCCATCACCTCGCGAGCGGTTGGCCGTTGGGAAGGGTCCGCATTCATCATCCACCGAATGAGGGCCGCGTGGCTCGGGAAGGCGGCACTGAAGCTCTGTGGAGGCCCATCGCGGCGCAGGTCAGCCAACGCAATCACTCGCTCCATCGCCGTCTCGAAGTAGCAGCAGAGCTCGTACCTGATGAGGGAGGCACTCAAGAGAGAAATCAGCACGCAATCAGCACGCAATCAGCACGCAATCAGCACGCAATCAGTACGCAATCAGCGCGCAATCAGCGCGCAATCAGCACGCAATCACTCGATGGCGTACAGAACGACGCCGAGCGACCACATGTCAAACGCATGCGAGTGCCGGCCGCGCCAGTGGGGGTCCATGTATAGCAGAGTGCCGACGTCTGCAGTATGGCTGCACGAGATCTCCTCCGCCGGCTTCGTGGCGCTCATCACGGCGCCCGATGCCACCGCCGCACCGCTGCCAGCACCTGCCGCTGCCGCTCCTCCCGCGCCCGCGCCGCCCTCGCCGCCCGAGACGGCGCCCGCCTCGGCCAGTACTCCAGTGGCAAGCCCGAAATCGCCCAGCTTGATATTCTCTCCAAAGTCGACGAAGATGTTCTTTGGCTTCAGGTCCCGGTGGGTGATGCCTTGGCTGTGCACGTGCTGCAGAGCACCCCGCAAATGTGGCGCCATCAGAGCCGATTGGAGGCCACCAGAGGTGATCGGAGGCCATCAGAGCCAATTGGAGCTCACCAAAGGCAATCAGAGGCCATCAGAGCCGATTGGAGCTCACCAGAGGCCATCAGAGGCCATCAGAGGTGCTCACCTGCAGACCGCCCAGCAATTGACGAAGCAGCCGCCAGATCTTGTCCTCCGACAAGGCTCCCTCCGCGAGCACGTCGTGCAACGTCCGCTTACAATATTCCATTTGGATGTAGAGCACACGCCGCCCGCCCCCGCGCCGCTTCCGTGCTGCGTCATTCACAGACGGGCCACCCTTCCTAATTAGGCCGCCCTTCCTTCGAAGCCACGATGTGTCTTCTGCGGCGGTGGCGGTGGCAGTGGCGTTGGCGGTGGTGGCGACTGCCGAAGGCTTCGCGTCGTCGTCCGCCGTCCACGCCGCCCCGCCCTCGCCCTCGTCCTCGTCCTCGTCCTCACCCTCCTCGCTGTCCTCGTCCTCCTCCTCCTCCTCCTCCTCATCATCATCATCATCATCCGAATCTTCGTCGCTCTCGTCGCTTTCCTCGCCACTACCCTCCTCGTTCGCGTCACCCCATTTCGCATCATCCCACATGCCCTCGCCATCGCCCGCCTCGCTTCCGCTTCGGTCGAAGATGTCCCACGAGACCTAATCAGGCGCAATCAGGCGCAGTCAGGCGCAATCAGGCATACTCATCAGACGCGATCCGGCGCACGTATCACGCGCAATCATCGGGTGCAATCGGGTGCAATCAGGCGCACTCGGAGGTCGAGAATGGCACAACATACCTCCCGCGCTAGCAAGGCGCCCGAGACGACGCCCGTGCCGAAGCCGAGCCCAGCGCGTCCGAACCTTCCGCCCTCGCCTCCGCCGCCCTCCATGCCCTCGCCGCCGCCACCGCCGCCACCGCCGCCGCCACCGCCGCCGCCGCCGCCACCGCCCACACCGCCCACACCGCCCACACCGCCGCCACCGCCCACGCCGACGCTCAATCGGACGCGATCGCTCAGCCCACCTCCCGCGCCTACACCCGTTGCGACACCAGCGCCTATCCCATTCACAGCGCCTATCCCAGCGCCCATCCCAGCGCCCAGCACGATCCGGGATGACGAAGCCCGAGGGGACCGTCTTGGCGAGGCGTCGTGGTGGGCAGGAGGCTTGCTCCCATCTTTGGAAGGTGGCTTGGGTCGCTCCTCGATCCATGCCTGATGGCGGCAGCAATCAGACTCGCCATCAGATGTCATCAAACCCAATCAGACCCGCCATCAGACATCATCAAGCCCAATCAGAACCGCCATCAGACATCATCAACCCCAATCAGAACCGCCATCAGACATCAACCCCAATCAGACCCGATCCATGACTGATGGCGGCAGCAATCAGACCCGCCATCAGACATCATCAACCCCAATCAGACCCGCCATCAGACATCAACCCCAATCAGACCCGACCCATGACTGATGGCGGCAGCAATCAGACCCGCCATCAGACATCAACCTCGCGCTCGAGCCACTCGCCTGGTAGCAACGTACGATGTGCTCGTGATGCATGCGGCAATCAATGGCAATCATTTGCAATCAGTTGCAATCAATGGCACTCGCCTGGTAGTAACGTACGATGTGCTCGTGATGCATGCGCGAGAGCGTATTCACCTCTCGCAGCAGCCTCGCGACGTCCTCCCCTCCACGGATCTTGACCATCTTGATTGCATACCTGATGATGAAGCCCATCATCAGAGGCACTCGTACAAGCAATCAGAGGCTCTCAACGAAGCACTCATCAACGAAGCACTCATCAACGAAGCACTCATCAACGAAGCAGTCATCAACAAGCACGCGCACTCGACGCCGTCGAGCTTGTTGCGTACGCGCCACACGCGTCCAAAGCCGCCCTTGCCCAGCGTCGCGATCCGATCAAAGTCCGCCGCGAAGCGCGAGACGAACCCATCGTCAAACGCGTCCTCTGCGGCGGCGGTGGAGAGCGGCGCGAATCGGTTGTGGAAGGCGAGCGAGCCAGACGTTTCGGATTCCGTCAATGACTCGTGGGTGGAATTCATCGAGTCGACCGACTCCACCGCCGCCCGCGCGCCGCCGTTGACGCCGCCGCCGCCGCCACCACCACGACCGCCACCACCACGACCGCCGCCGCCGCCGCCGCCGCCGCCGCCGCCGCCGCCGCCGCCCAGTGTGCCATCGTGGCTCGCTTGGCGCGCGGCGAGACGTTCTTCACGAGTGCGGCCCGAGGAACGGGAGCCTGAGAGCATGTTGGTCAGGGAGGTGCCGAGCCGCAGTACCGCCGCCCCGAGCGAGCGCCGACCCTGACGACCGCCCTGCCGGCCGCGATCGCGAGCGCCGTCCCGTGCGGAAAGTTTCGGCGGTGTCCGCGTCCCTCCATCCTCCATCCCCGCGGCAGGCGCACCGCCCGCGGCAGGCGCAACGCCCGCGGCAGGTGCACCGCCCGCGGCAGGTGTGCCGCCCGCGACGGCGCGAGCGCCTCCACCGCCAGCGCCGTCGCGGGCACCGCCTCCAGCGGCAGCAGCCTTCCTCTCTGGAGTTGAGAGGGTGGGCTTGTGGAAGGGCGGAGGCGGAGGCGGAGGCGGAGGCGGCATGCTGGGGCGTGGCGCGAGGGCCGTGGCGCCGTCGTGGGCGGTGGCGCGTGGCCCGGTTTCGTCATCACCGGTTTCGTCATCACTCGATGCCGGCGAGGGCATCTGCTGCTGCTGCTGCTGCTGCTGCTGGTGTTGCTGCTTGGTGCGCGCCTTGCTAGCGAGCTTCTTGCGTCCGCGGGCGGCGAGCTCGAGCTCTGCCTCCACCTCTGCCAGGCTCATCTCGGCCGACGCCGCTCCAGCGACGTGCGCCGGCGAGCCCGCCAGCGTGGATGCATGCACGTTCCCAGCTTCCTCGGCGCTCCCCAGAGCCGACGACGCGCCGGTCGCCGCGTCGCGCCGAGCCTTAGTATGAGCGTCTGCGCGTCGCAGCATCTCCTCATATGAGGACGGCGTCTGGTTGTGCTCGATGAGGAAGCCGCGCGCGAGCTCGGCCAGGCCCATCAGCTGCGGGTAGCCTGCGTTCGCCGCCACGTGCTCGGCGAGCTGCGCACGAAGCTCCTCCACCTCGGCCACGCGCAGGCCACGCACGGGAGTGAGCTGTAGCCGCGGCGGAAGTATCGGGTACGATGGCGGCAGGTGAGCCTCGAGGAGTGCCTCGCAATGGTTCTCCTCGCCCGGCAGCCGGTTCGGGCACGGCAGCAGCTTGAGCCCCACGACCTTGCCGTGCTCGCCGTCCGCGACCGACGCCTCGTCCATGAAGATGGACTGCACAACGAGCAGCTCCTCCTCACACTCCCTATGCGGATCGAAGCTGTCCTCTTGCTGGGCAGCGGCGGCCTTCTTCTTCTTGGGCATGGCTTGCAGCGGAAGCCGGCCTGGGGGGATCTAGGTCCCTTGATTGCACCATCTTCTGCGGAATTCGGTACATGTAATGTTTCCAATCGTAAGCTCCGCGTGGTTTGATATTGAAACACCGCAAGGTAAAAGCCTGGAAGCAGGGGGACACACTGTGAAGACGCAGATTCTTCACAGGGCTTTTTGCCGATCCTGTCCATGCACTTGCTCTTCAATCGCGCAGCGCTGCTGCTGTCGCTCGCGGGGGTTGCCTCCGCGAGCGAGGAGAATCCACGTGCACGAGAGGGCCCTCCGCGCGTGCACACCGTCTTCTGCGCCGAGTGCAGCGACAACTTCGATTACAAGAGCCTGGGTGTCTACTGGAGCCACGCGCTCTCGGGCATGCCCGGCAACGTGACGCGGCTGCTCGCGTGCGACGAGCAGCAGCTCAAGACGTACAAGGGGCTCAAGCTTGGACCGACATTCGTGCACAAGAACCATGGCCGCCTCTCGCACCGCCGCAAGAGCGACGAGCCCGCTCCCTTTGGCTCGCGCCCGAGCGATGGCTCACCATCGTACAACAAGCCCGCTTCGATCATGCACTGGGCGCTCGAGTCGGAGGAGGCGAAGCACGTGGACTACGTGCTGTACATCGATGCGGACATGCTGCTGCGCCGGCCGATGGATCCGATCCAGATGGGCGTCAAGAAGGGCGTCGTCGTGAGCGAGCACGTGGGCTATCTCGACGTCGGCATCAAGGCGAAGCTTCCATTCGAGTTCCTCCCGAAGGAACTCGCGGAGAATGCGGGCGCGGACCTTGACGACCTGACGCCCCCGGGGGCCAACGGCAAGCGACACGCCTCCGGCGGCTGGTACCATTTCTTCCACATGGACGACATCAAGGTGATCGCGCCGCGCTGGCTGCATTGGTGCGAACAGGTACTTGCTACGAGCAGATGGCCTCTAATTCCCGCTCTGATGGTCCACGGGGGTCGCCACTGATGGCCACTGATGACGATGGAGTTTGCTGCCGCGCAGATGCGTCTCAACCCCCAAAAGTATTGGCGGATGGTGGACCCGACGACGGGGCTCCCGGGCGGCGTCGACCATGACATCCCCACAGGTGATGCGTACGTGGGCCACGGTCAAGCTCCGTGGATCTCCGAAATGTACGGCTATGTCTTCGCTGCGTCGGAGGCGGGGCTACGCCATCGGCTCACCCACGGCGTCGTCGTCTACCCGGACGAAATTGGCGGAGGCCAGCCGGAGGAGCCCTCGATCATTCACTATGGCCTCCATTGCTCCGTTGGCTCCTTCCACTTTACAAAGTGTGCCGAGTGCCGCAGAGTGCCTCTGAGGTGACACTGATGAGATGGCCGCTGCGCTTGCTGTCGGTGTCCGTAGGTACACCCACGGAAACTTCAATGCTGTCGGCTGCAATGGCGATCTCTTTGGAGACCCTCCCAAACCTACTCACCTCGAGCGGCTCTGTTCCGAAACGGTGCTGACCCTGAACGACGCGATGTGCGTCTACTACACGCGCTCCAAGGAGGAAGGGGGCTGCGGCAAGACGCCCGCGGAGGCGCCCACGTGCCCCAAATGGAAGGAGCCGGAGCAGCGCACGTGCGAGGATAAGGAGGCCAACTGCAAGTTATGGTCGAGCTCGGGCGAGTGCGCAAAGAACTCGGGCTTCATGCTCGGCTCGTGCCCCAGGAGCTGCGGCCACTGCGACGCGGCGCTGCAAGCGTCCGTGCCTGCGTGGAGTAGGGGGCTTGCGCTCGCCAAGGGCGAGATTGCACCTCCGATGCGCGAGATGCAGCCTAGCGTGGTCGCATGGGAGGAAGGCTATCCGGCTGGGCAGGTACACGCTGATTGCCTCTGATCGCCTCGGGTTGCCAATGAGTTGCCACGCATTGCGCCACGGATTGTGCCACGGATTGTACCATCGGGCTGCCACTGATTTGCCATCGGATGCCCCGAGTTGCCTCTCTGAGCAAGGGCATGCTACCTAATATGGCATGGCACTTCCCATATGCACTGCATCTCTGAGCAAGTGCTCCCCGCCGCGCAGGCTTCGGTGGTGCATGCTGATTGCATGATGATTGCATGCTGATAACATGCTGATTGCATCTCTGAGCAAGTGCTCCCCGCCGCGCAGGCTTCGGAGGAGGATGTGTACGAGGAGATCTCAGCTCTGCGGAACAAGCGCGAGAAGAAGAGGCCGCGGGAGTCCGGGGAGGCTGCTCGAGTGCTTTTCGGGGGCAAAGCTGCTTTGGGGATGGCCCAGGAGGGAGCTAACGCGGAAGCGCGCAGGCTGGCCAGCAGTGGCGGCGGCGGCGAGGGGGGCGGCGAGGGCGACAAGCTCGACGTGCCTGGCAAGCTTCAGAACGGCGGCGGCGGCGGCGGCGTCGGTGGCG
Source organism: Chrysochromulina tobinii (assembly GCA_001275005.1). Lineage (NCBI taxonomy): Eukaryota > Haptophyta > Prymnesiales > Chrysochromulinaceae > Chrysochromulina > Chrysochromulina tobinii. The sequence continues at coordinate 10,197 of JWZX01000943.1, forward strand.
GCGGCGGCGGCGGCGGCGGCGGCGGCGGCGGCGGCGGCGGGGCGCCCGCGTCCGACTTCGCGGCCAAAAGGAAAGCGAAGGAGGAGGCTGTAGCACGCTTGCGGGGCGCGGGGCTCGGTGGTGGGGTACACCCAGCGATGATGCCAGAGGGGTCCGCGCCCGATGCGTTCGCCGCCGCGATGGCGGCGGAGAAGCGGCGCAAGGTGATGCTGATGGAGGTGGAGAGGCTCAAGGGCGAAGCGACGGAGTACGGCGCCGTATTGGGCGGCGTCGAAGGGGGTCGTGAGGGCGCAGGTGACGGCGGCGCAGAGGATGGGCGTCGTCATGACCGCCACGGCGCTGTGCCTCACGCGGACCTCGAGCGCACTGCTGCCGCCGCTGCGAGCCTAGCCGTCGCCGCCGAGGGAGGGCACGCAGAAGGGGACGCCTCCCTCGCGACGCTCAAGTGGCAAATGTACGTGGGCTGGGTTGCCATCCTCGGGCTGTGCGGTGCGCTGGTGGGCCGCCGCTTCTGCACGCGCCGTGCCAAGCCCAAGGGCAAACCTGGTCATTTTGCTGCCCGGGCGCTCTGAGTGACGCGCATTACGGGGCTTCCAACGCATGTGGTTGCCGACGCGCTTCGTGCGCGAGAGTGGAGACGAGATGTGTGCATGTATCATGAATGGTAAATATCAGTCTTTTTTTAATAGATCATCTTAGATTGTCCACAGTACCACCGGTAAGAACCAATTCCCTACGCTGAACGCCGTACGCCGCCGCTGCGTCAGACCCGGAGAGCCGGCCGCCGGCTTCAACACGAAACCTTCATCTAGTTACGCATGCATAGAGCGTAACAAGAGCGTACAGTCTGTAACTATGATCATCGTTCATCCAATCAGCATCCCTATCGACATCGCGCCCGACGCTAAGTAGTACTACGTACTAGTCTTAAGTTAATGCGGTTATGAAGGGCAGAGGGAGGCGAGAGGCAAAGAACCGAATCTTAACGGGAGGCCAGGAGCGCCTTCGGCTCAAAGCAATTTCCTCGATGACGAAACGGCATGCGAAACGGCTCCACTCAAGTCTCCAAAAATGCATCGATGACGAAACGGCTCCCCGCCAACGACCGTCATGAATATATTCTGCGACGAAACCGCGCTCCGCCCGCCCCCGCCCCTTCATTCCCACGTTTCCACAAAAGCCAGAATTTACACTCTCAGCCAAAGTAACGCAAAGTTGAGAATCCAGGACGGGAATATATAATACCTAACTTGCACGATACAACGTCACCAACCGACAATAGGGGGCTCTCGTGTCCCGGCCCTTTCACATAGCCATTGGCTGACCTCCGAGTCCGACGAGGTCTGTGTCGTCTCTCTCTCCGGGGCTCCCGGCCATTTCACATGGCCATTGGCTGACCTCCGACGAGGTAGCAATATCTCTCTCTCCCGGGCTCCCGGCCATTTCACATGGCCATGGGCTACCCTCCGCCAAGGTAGCAACATCTCTCTCTCCGGGGCTCCCGGCCATTTCACATGGCCATGGGCTACCCTCCGCCAAGGTAGCAATATCTCTCTCTCTCCGGGGCTCCCGGCCATTTCTCATGGCCATGGGCTACCCTCCGCCAAGGTAGCAATATCTCTCTCTCTCCGGGGCTCCCGGCCATTTCACATGGCCATGGGCTACCCTCCGCCAAGGTAGCAATATCTCTCTCTCTCCGGGGCTCCCGGCCATTTCACACGGCCAGGGGCTGCCACCTTCTCACTCGCCTTCTCACTCACCATGTTTCTGAGGCCCCGGCAAAGTCGAGGTCGGCCGAAACGGGCGCAGTGACCGCTGCGAGCACACCGGACGTCAGACACCCTAACCCACAGAGTCGATCCATAGCCTTGGCACGTCACGATCCGTACTCCCCCCCTGCCCCCATTGCTTCCGCCATGCTCGCTCCCGCTTTCCGCGTCAGCTCTTGATCGACTTGATCACCTCAATCATGATCGTGACCAGCAGGTTGAGCGATTCGACAATGACCTCGCC
>JWZX01000950.1:0-11174 GCA_001275005.1 Chrysochromulina tobinii
AGGTCGCCTCAGCCACGAGAGATTCGCTGCCGTGTGCTCGGTGCTCAGCAAGGGCCGCTGTCAGTTTATCGCAGTCGCCGGACGCCATCGCCTCCCTCAAGGCCGCATTGCTCGCCTCTAATCGGCCAATTTCCTTATCGGCCACGCACTTGACTTTGGAGCCGACTGTGAGCGGCTCAAGGACGTCGGCGGCTGTCTCGCACAAGTGCAGGTCCTTGATGTCGGAGCCACGGAAGATGATGTAGTCGTAGATCTCGGACGGCGCCGGGATCGGGTTGTCCGGCTTGCGATTCTCCGTGCCGAAGGAGCGCACGTTCTGCAGCGCCACCGTTGATTCCTGCGTGTTGATCGTGTACAGCGTGCCCTCGTAGCGGATCTCGCTCTTGGAGATGAGCACAATGCGGCTGCTAAGGTAAGGCATTGCGTTCGCCAACCCGACGTCGCGGCTGCCAAGGAAAGGCAAAGGCACGCCTCCGGACATTGGGCTGGCTGGTGGATGTCTGTGGTTTGTTGCTGCTACGTCGCTCGCGACTGCATCGCCTGCGGAGACGTCAGCAGCGTCGCATTCATTCGCGCCACAATCCGAACGCACCTGCTTGCTTCCAGTTGTGATCTTCTTCTTGACCGTGCGCGCATTCGCTGATAGGCGATCAGCCTCAGCCTTCTCTGCTGCCGCCTTCTCAGCCCCTATGTGCTCCGCCTCGAGCCGCTCTGCGTCTGCATGTTCAGCCGCTGCCCTCTCGGCCGCGGCCGCGGCCGCCGCGCGTGCCTCGCGCGCCTTCTCGCGCGCCTTGCACTGCACCTGCTCCATCGCCTCCGCCTCGCGCTCCGCCTCAGCTCGCTCGAGCTCGTCTCGCCGCTTCTGCGCCGCCTTCGCCTCTTGCTGCTCCTTCTTGGCTACCTTGCGGCACTCCTCGGCGAGTTGATCGCGCAATCGGCGCGCCTCCTTGAGCACGGCCGCCGTGCTCGTCACATTCGGGTCCACCGCGCTTACGCATGCATTGATCGCCTGGCGCAGGTCGGCGAGGCGCGTCGTGACGGGCACGCCCCCGGACTCGTCACACGCCGCCTTGCATGCGGCGCGAAGTACGCACTCCGCCACCTCAGCAGCACTCTGCGACTGCTTTGCGCGCAGCTCGTCACGCCGATTCATTGCGCGCACCATCAAGCCACCATCCGATGTGAACATTTGCACAGCAGCGGACGCCGGCGCCGGCGACAGCTCGAGCAAGTCGCACAGACGGTCCACAATGGTGAGCGGCGCAGAGCCGTTGCGGCCGCTCGCAGCCTCCGTGCTCAGGGCACGCGCATGCGCCGCCTCGGTCACGGCGTCGATGGCCTTCTCGAGGCGTGCCAATGCCCACTCCTCCGCAGTGCCGTTTGCACCAGAAGCGACGGCGCCGCGAAGCCCCTCGCCCACGAGCATTGTACCGAGCGCATTTGAGCTCTCGAGGGCTTCGCAAAGCTCCTCAACGGCCTGCCTGGCCTTCGCGATCGCGTCACGCACGCCCTGCTCACGCGCTCGGATCACACGCGCGCACTCCACCTTGCCGACCATGTCAGCGTGCTCATCCGCCTTGAGCCCAAATTGCGCCGACCTGCGCTTGCAGTCGGCTCCAAAGTCAAGGAGGACCTCGACACACGCTACACTGCCGGAGGTGGCCGCGAGCAGCAGCGGGAACCATCCGTTGTTATCCATGTTGTCGGGCTCGTTGGCGTCCGCGCGCGCCTTGAGCAGCCGCTGCGCCACGCGGTAGCTGCCGTGGAAGCAGGCCAGGTCGAGGGGGGTGAAGTTATTGCCGATGCACCATCGAGTGCCCACGCTATCGCGCCCGCCTTCGCGCAGCCACTTGGACACGTATGCGACGTCATCCATCTCGATGGCCACCTCGAGAGTAATCGTGAGCTGCTCCTCTGTCGCTTCAGGCGAGCGCCTCTGCTTGATGCCCATCTCGGTGAGCTCACGCTGCGCCGCCGATGTACCGAGCGAACCCACACGCCTGCCCTGCGCGGTCTCGATGCGCTTCTCGCGCCGCTGGGCATGCATACGCACCGCATGGTGACACTGGCGCGCGCGCTCGTCGCTGCCAAGCTCACAGAAGCCGAGGGCCGCGCGCGGTGAGCCTCTCGGCGCGCCGGCCCACTGCAGGTCTGGGCGCGCGTCGTACTCGAACAGGAGGTCGACCATGCGCTTATCGCTCACGGCGCACGCCGCCATCAGGGGCGTGATGGCCATGGTGCTCCCGTCCGAATGTACCCCGTCGGGCGAGGCGCGCGCCTTGAGTAGCAGAACGGCGCATGCAACCGAGCCGCACCGGCATGCACAAGCGAGCGGGGAGAGTCCCTCGGTGGTGTCGATGATATGGATCGGGAAGCCGTTTCGGATGAGCTCAGTGAGGAAATACAAGTTGCCATTGCCGGCGGCATACCAGACGGGCGAGCGCTGCTCATCGTCCACATGGGCTGCAATGAGCGCCTGCCCCTCGGGTGGCAAGATTGTACGCAGCTCGAGCAGCCTCGCGATCTCCTTGTCCTCGTCCAACTCAATGACCATGCACAGCATGTGTGCGAGCACATGTACCTGCCAGACGGCGAGTAGGTACCCTGCCGTCAGGTACCTACCGTCTGGCAGCATCCAGTTCCGGCTCACGATCCACTGCTGCTGCTGCTGCTGCTGCTGCTGCTGCTGCTGCTGCTGCTGCTGCTGCTGCTGCTGCTGCTGCTGCTGCTGCTCGTGCGGCGCGTGCTGCATCCGATTCGAATCACCGGGCGCCGCCGCAGAGGCGCCATTCGCGCCGCCGGTGTCGAGCGCCCTGGCCGTGTGGACTGGCTCACGCAGGCGCACCGCCTCGTCGAGTGCCATCGCCACTGGTGACCACTGATGACCACTGATGACCTCTGATGACCTCTGATGACCTCTGATGATCTCGTCGAGTGCAATCGCCACTGGCGCGACGGGCAGCCGTCCAAAGGGCGTGTCGAGTCGTTTGGCGAGCTGCCGCAGCCATCCTTTGATCAGCCCGGTGCCTTGCGGCTGACCGAGCGACTCCTCGTGTTGCGCGGCCTGACCCAAGAACCACTGGGCGCCTTGTAGGTCCTGCGACGAGCGCTGCACCTGCTTTTGGTATTCGCTGATGTCCTCGGCCACGTTGGCCGCTTGAGGCGGGATGCATTGCAGCACGCCTGCGACGCGCCATTGGCCATAGAGAAGGCGTCGGCTGCATTCCCGGGCGATAGCGGCGCACTACTGGGGTTGCCGACACCCGTATCTTCTCCGGCGCCTTCGACGTCGTCCACTCCACGCACCTCGGTGAGCGCGGTCAGCGGCACAAAATGCGTACGCCAGTGGCCGTTCAACTCAACGGATACGCGGCAGCGCGCCGAGCTCACCTCGAACTCGAGTACCACGCCGCGCCGGCCGATGATGACGGGCACTTGAGATTGGTCGGAGATCTCGACCAGCTTGCCCTCGGGCAGCTTGCCATGCCGGAAGGCATTAAGGAGCAGGCGCACGCACTCGACGTCCCCACGCTCACGTGCGATCGCCATAGCGGTGCGCCCGTCCTGCGTGGTCATGCTCGGATCGGCCGCATGCTGCAGCAGCACCTTGACGCACGCGGCATGCCGGCTGTCCACCGCAATCATGAGCGGCAAGAGTCGCGCCGAGATGGGCACCACGTTCGGGTCGGCTCGCTCGCTCAGCAACAGCTCACACACGTTGGATGAGCCCTGCTGGCACGCACAGTTGAGGAGCACCTGGCGCGCCTGCTCTCGAGTCGGCGCAAAAGGCTGCCCCATCACCACGAGCTGCGTGCAGGCCAGCCGCTGCTGCAACTCCTGCATCTCGAGCTTGGGATTGCGCGCGTGCTTCGTGAGGGTCTCGAGCGCGTTCGTGAGGATCGTGTTGTACAGACTCTCGTCCGTCGGCTTGCCGCCCGCATTGAGCAGCATGCTGACCAGCTGCGAGTCCCCGCGCGCAATCGCCGTCCGGAGGGCCACAAATTGATCTGGCCCGGGTTCGCTGCCGGGCAGGATGGGCGGCGCGTGCGCCTCGAGCAGCATCTGGACGCACCTCACGCGCCCGTGCAGCATGCCATTCGAAGTAGGATTCACGGAGATCGCGGATTGAATCAGGCTGAAGCCGTCCATGGCCGTGAGCAGCGGCGGCGACCGGGCGGGCGCACTCGCACTCACGCCCATGGCTCCAAATTGGAGCAATTGTGACAGCATCTGAGGGTCTGAACGGAGGCATGCCTGGCGGAGCGAATGCACGTACTCGCTCTCCGGCGTCATCCCGTCCTCAATTCGGTCGATCGCGATGGAATGCTGCGCGTCAGCATGACCCTGTGCAGGCGCGAGGCCAAGCAGCCGCCGAGCCTCAGCTTCGGTCTTTGGTCCGCCACGCCCGGCGGCGTGCATGACCCCGAGGCTGCACTGCACATCAGCATGCCCCTGTGCAGCCGCGAGGCTACACAGGCGCCGCGCCTCGGCCTCGTCCGTTTCGATGCGCGCTTCGCCCCTCCAGTGGGCCAACGCGATGCCGAAGCTAGACCAAAAGGTCACCTCGGGCATAAGCCCCGAGACCACCTCTCTTAGGAACTTGGCGTGTACCTGTGGGTGCTCCCGAAAGATGCGCTCCTTCCTCTCTGGCGTGGGGAAGAAGCGCCCAGGTCCGCCACGCCCTTGGAGCATAGGTCTCCGCGCGCGGTTTTCCACAAAAGGGACTGTCTTTCGAAGTCTTTACTCAATTTGGTCTTTTCCCGATCCTCATAGAGATGCCCTGGACTCTTCACTGTGAAGAGACATGGCGGGCTCCAGCGAGGAAGGCTAGTCACGTCGGAACCCCTAACATCATGCCGGACTATGACCGACTCTCGCTGACCCTCTCCGTTTTCGGACTGGGCTCGTGCGTCGTTCATGCCGCGATTCTTCCTTGGGCGCCCACATGGAGCATCCTCCTTGCTCCAGTGCACGCCGCGTGCTGCGGCTTCCTGCTGCTCCTTCTGCACCCAGGGATCGGGGCAATGCTCCAGCGCTTGCAGGTGCTCGGCGATCAGGCGGACCCACTGGTGGTCCTTAATGATCCGATCGTAAAATCAGCGATGAGCTCGTCGCCACCGCCGCCGCAGCCGTGGCGGCACACGCTGTTTGCGCTTGTGCTCCGCGCCCTCGCCGATCTCTTCGCGGCGATGCATGCAGCCCGCAGCCGCGGCGGCGGCGCTGGCGCGGAGCTCACGCCCGCCGTGCTCGAGAGCCTGCACGAGGCCGCCGGCGCGGCGAGCATCGGCTGCCTGCTATACGCCTCGTGGCACCTCGGCGCCCAGCCGTCGAGCTTCCTCTCCTCAATGTGCTGGGGTCTCAGCATGTGCGGGGGTGTGCAGATGCTGCTCTCGGCGCCACCGCCGGCTGCGTTGGGCACTGTGGCGCTTTATCAAGGGGGCCTCGCCGCCGCGCGCTCGCTGCTCGCGTGTGCGCTCGTGGCACAGGCCGCGAGCGCCCTGTGCGCCGCTCTCTCCGCGTCGGGTAAGGGCACGTTGCCGCCACCATGCGCGGATGTGCCGCGCTGGAGCGCTCAGACTGCGGGCAGCTTGCTCCTGCTCTCACGCCCAATGCTTGCGGCCCTGCTGCCCGCGGGCGGCGGCGCGCTCGCGTTTGCCGCTGAGCGGCTCGGCATGAGCGCACTCACCCTCTCTGCCTATGTGGCGCACTTCCCGCTCATCCCATGCGACGGCGAAGGGGACGTGGACGGCGCTACGGGAGGTGGCCGTGGTTACGAGTCACTCGAGCAGATGCGCGCAGCGCGGCGCGCGGCGCGCGAGGCGGCGCAGAGGGCGTACGTGCCGCCGCCGCCGCCGTTGCTGCAGGACAGCATAGGCCACAGAGGGGGCGTACAGGGCCTGCAATGGCACGATAGCTCCCTCTGCCGAGACGACGACGGTGCGACGCCGCGCCTTGCACCGGCGTGCCCGCGACGACGCTCCCGCGCCCGCACTCGAAGATCCCGACGACTGTGACTGTGAATGCCCGCGACGACGCGATCCGTCCGCTCACTGCACTCACCCCCGCCGCGCTGTTGTCTGGCTGTGGCGCAGGCGATGAGGCTCATGCCTTCTACGAGGCGGTGCAGGGCGGCACCTTCCGACCACTCGAGCGGCCAGCCGCGCCGCCGTCGGAGCGACCCGCAGTCGCAGCCGCAGCGGCGCAAGGGCCGGCCTCCGGGGCTTCCGGGGCTTCCAGGGCGGCCTCGTCGGGCTAGCGTCGTCTCGGGCGTCGGACTCGACGTCGGGCGTCGTCTCGGGCGTCAGGGCGGCCTCGTCGGGCTAGCGTCGCACACTGTCCAGAGCAGCACGAAGGGACCCGTCGTCGTTCCCTCGCAATTCGTATCGGTAGAATCTCCCGTGCCCGCGTACAGGTGCGTTAAAGCGCCGGCATCGGGGTATGTCGTAATGCCCCGCCTTCCGGCCGCCTTGGCCGGTGTGCGAGAGAGCGCCAGGGTGCTTTGCCTTAGCCCGTTAGCGCGGTGAACCTAACGTAAACAAATCGCACGCTCGTTAAACTCATTCTGGATTCTCCAAACTCCGCTATGCGCTATCGATGTCCATCACGAAATCAACAAATCATCGACGTAGCACGTACCTTCGACCATGACCTTCGACCTAGGATGCGAACTATGGCGAACTCGTAAGTCCAAGCGCATCGTCAACCATCAACGGGGCAAAAAGGCAAGGGGGCGGCGTAGCGTCAAAGCGCATCCCTAACTTCGTCCTCGGGTGCCTCCCGCTGCGCCTCGTGACACTGTGCTTCGCAGCCGCACTGCGCGCACACTAGCAAGAGGGCCGGCACGTGGGCGCACCGCGGCAGCTCGTAGCCAGGACAGCCGTTACATGCAGCGCAGAAGCCACGACGCACGCCCTGGTGATCGGGGTGCGGCCCACGGGGCTTGGGCGGTGCGGGGAAGGGCTCGCCTACCAGCTGATACGCGTCCGCGAGCTCCTCCAGACGCTTGGCCCGCTGGACCTCTACCTGCCGCCTCCGCTGCAGCTCGTGCACGCGCTCCGCCCGCGCCAGTATTGCGCCCTTGGAGAAGCGGCGCGGAGGCGCCGAACCGAGCGCCTCACGCGCCTTGCAGCGCTGGTCGGTCAGCACCGCGACCACAGCGCCCGGCGGCAAACCGAGAGCACTCATCCCCACCGCGCTGTCGTCCACATCGCGATCTCGGGTCGCCAGATCGCAAAGGCGCCTCCACGAGAGGACGGAGGGCGCCGTACTGGGCGCTGGCGGGGCCAGGCCGACGCAGTACGGCAGCAGCGAAGGCCACGTGCCCAGGGCTTCGGATCCCAAGGGGCGCTCAGTACGGCGCCCGGGGGCATCAAGGGGTGCCGCGCCGGCTGCGATCGCCTCGGCTCGGCCGTTACGCGCCCGCCACGACGCCTCGCATCGTTCCTCGCAGTGATGGGTCGGAGGCGTGCCAGGCGTCGTGGTGGGCGTGTAACGGCCGAGGAGCGCACATGCCTCATCAAGCGCCATCAGCACGCCCCCGTTCATGTGGCATCGGTGCAGCGCGCGGGCGGGCTCCTCAGCCAGCAGCTCGCGCGCGAGTGCGCGGCCGGCGGCGAGGTACACGCGCTCAGCGCGCAGGCGGGCTGTGCCAGACTCCCTGCACACAGCCTCCTCCTCCTCCGTCTCGTCCCGAGGCGTCGTGGTGGGCGCATCCAACGACTCTTGAAAGCACGTCGGCGGCGCGGTGACAGGCACGAGCTGGCCGAGCTTCAGATCAAAGATCAGCTGGCGGCCGCCCGGTGCGGCGGCGTCGTGGGCGTCGTCGGGTGCAGCCTCGAGCAGCACAAACGCCGCCCGCTCGATACGCAACGCCTCGTCGTCCAATAACGGCTCGGCCACCCCTCGCACCTGTGGGGAGATGGCGCCATGGTGAGCGCTTGCATGCAAGGCGGGCAGCAGCTCGGCCACTCCTCGCACCATGTCGATGACCGTCCAGCGCGCAGCTGAGGTCCAGCCCGGCAATCAGAGGCAATCAGAGGCAATCAGAGGCAATCAGCTCCTCGCACCATGTCGATGACCGTCCAGCGCAGCTGAGGCAAGCCCGAGCTGAGCAGGCGCATCACCGCACAGGCCGCGGCAGAAGGCTCACTGCGCGACTCGCCGCCCACACGCACGAGCACCGCACGCAGGCAGTCACGCGCGGCCTCGTCGGCTGGCCACGACATAGGCAAAGGGGGCGCGCTCTCTGCGCCTTGACCCTGGCCTTGTGGAAGTGCCGCCGCCACGACCGCCTGCGCGCTCGCCCGTGGCGATAGTGCCACTGAGTGCCTCTGAGTGCCTCTGAGTGACCCTGAGTGCCTCTGAGTGCCTCTGAGTGCCCGTGGTGACAGTGCCGCCACCGAGCCCTGCCTTCCCATTGTCGCTGGCGCTGTGGTGAGCGCTTCCATTGTCGCTGGCGCCGTGGTGAGCGCTTCCATTGTCGCTGGCGCAGCCTCGCGCATCCGGTGCACGACGCCCATGTTGCCACCCGACTCAAAGAAGGCTTCGACCTCCACCTCGCGCCATCGGGTCATCCCGTCGGCGAGCTCGATGTCGCTCGCGAACAGGGCCTCGCGGATGGCCTCGATAGCCTCGATGCTCAGACTACGGGTGCCGTGGTGAGCACATGCATGCTGGATGGCCTCGATGGCCTCGATGCTCAGACTGCCCGCTGCACCGGCACCAGCGCCCGCCTCGCCTCCCTCTGCACCCGCTCCAGCGCCCACCTCGCCTGCCTCTGCACCCGCTGCAGCGCCCGCCTCGCCTGCCTCTACACCCGCTCCAGCGCCCGCCTCACCTGCCTCTGCACCCGCTCCAGTGCCCGCCTCGCCTCCCACAGAGGCAGCGACGGCACCACATGAACCGAATGCACCAAAGGAGACTCCACCACCAGAGCCGTTGAACACGACCGGCATCGACGGCGCGCTGACGGGAACGCCGGCTCGTCGGCGGCGGGTCGCAATGAGAGTGAGAAGGGCCGGGAGCAGCGTGTGCGTGAACAGCACGGCGAGCGGTGCGGCCGGCACGAGGCGCTCGCCACGGCGCTGCGCACCGATGGCCGGCGCTGAGGTCAGGAGCACGCTGAGGACGGAGGCAATCAGAGGTCATTAGTAGGTCATCAGAGGCAATCACCTGATTGAGAGCCGAGGTCAGGAGCACCACCGGTGGCAGGTGCAGGACCCCCTCGACGAGGCAGAGTCGTTGCGGACGAGTGCGATCTCGCGGCAGTTTGACTGGCACCTTAACAATCAAGTCGCCTCGCTCGCATGTCGCCGGGTCCAGTTCGGGTGCGGGCGCCGCCGCCGACTTCTGCCCCAGGAGCTGCTCGCGCTCCTCGATCGTGCCAGTGCCGCGCAGCACATCCCTGGTAGGGTAGTGGGGCATCCCCTTGCGAGGCACGACGGCTCGTGCGTAACCACTTCGGTCATACCCGAGCCGAGCTGCGAGGCAGTGCCCCACCGCAACGGCGTGACCCAGCACGCCCACTGTCTTGAGCTGCGTGCCCACCCACTTCTTCTCCGTACCCTCAAGGGTGCACACCTGATGTCGGAGGCCATCAGAGGTCATCAGAGGTCATCAGAGGTCATCAGAGGCCATCAGAGGCCACTTCCGTGCCATCAAGATGCACTCAAAAGTGCACGCTCACTTGCTGCGTGAAGAAGACGGTCGATGAGGCGTCGATCACGCCAGCTTCGTCAGCTTCGTCACCAGCCGCCGGCGTGCGCCTCCACAGGTCGTTCCCCACTCGCTCCCATAGGGCGTGCGGCTCCTGCGCGAGGACAAACACAAGGTCGGCCTTGCCGCCCGTCGACACGTGGCCCTCGTTCTTGAACCAATACGTCGCACCCTCGAGCTCACCCGGCCGAAGGTCGAGCTTAAATGTGTCGTCCGTCCTCTTGGCCCATTTGGTGCCTTCGAAGAGCTGCCGGTTGAAGCGCACCACCTTTCGGCCGCCGCTGAAGAGCTCCTCGAGGGACACGAGCACGTCCATACACGACGGCGGCGGCTTCGTTGCCTCATCGTCGGCGACGACCACGCCCGCCTCATACTGCGCCTCCACCTTGAGCCGCGCCTGATCATAAGCCTGGCGCGTGGCCGGCTCCGTCAAGATGTCGTATGCGACCTGCACTTGGTGGTACCGCTCCTTGGCGGCGACGCGCTGCACCTCCGATGCGCCCAGCTGCTTGTCCGGGTGCAGTGAGAGCGCGAGCTTGCGGTAAGCCTCTTTGAGCTCGTGGGTGGACGCGAAGCGATCGATGCCGAGATGCTCATAGTAGTCCGCGTACTTGTTGAAATGTTTCATCGTGCGTCGGTCGAAATCAATAGCATCCGGCTTAAACGTTGGGTCGCGTCGTCGGCGCTCATCCATCATCTTTGAAATCTTCTCTGCCTCCTTGCTAAGTGCGGCAGCCATTTTTGTCTTCGTGTCCTCGGAGACCTCAAAGCTTTGTGAGCCGATCTTGTTGACCTCGTGCACCTTTTTCGGCGCAGCCTTCTCGCGCAGCTCGGCTTGCGACTGCTGACGAGCGAGCGCTGGGTCGAAAACGGCCACGGAGTTGCGAGCCATCGTGCGCGCGAACTCGTTGCGGACCACTGTCGCCTGAGAACACTACAGCGCCACCATCGAAGCTCTAGAAGTTCACTGTCTAAAGTAGGATATTCCGAGCATTTCAATACGCCTCCACCAAGATGGAGTCTGAGCTTCCACCGCCCTCATCGCCTTCCGCTCCCAGCAGAACAAACTGGTGAGCAGACTGCTGATGATCCTCGTCGCCCTCAGCTCCTAGCAGGACAAACTGCTGCGCGGCTGACCGCGCTCCGGTTCCGCGTGCTTCGTCGCCGCCGCCACCGCCTCCCAACAGCTCTTTTTCGTTTTTCCAGATGCTGGCTCTCGGTCCCGTCTCGTCTCGGGGGCCAAAAATCGGAGTTTTTGTGCGATACGATTGGTGCGCTTTGGCGCGCCACGTGCGTACCGACCGTGGCAAAGTCTGCGTTTCAACGTATGCCCTTTTACGTTTTATGAAACGAAGTTTTCCTCGTGAAACTGTTGTGCCTTCACGTTGCGGCGCCGTTGCGGTCGTTTATGTGAACATGTGTTCGAGGGTTGGGTCTCAACATCTTATCTCGACAGACCA
>JWZX01000953.1:0-18848 GCA_001275005.1 Chrysochromulina tobinii
CCTTTCTGCAACTTCTGAGGCGTTGCGACGGACGCGTTGCCACCTGGCCGAAAGAATTCGCTTGGTGAGGCGTTCCCACCGAGCAACGGCATGGTGTCTTCCTCATTCCCTTGGCTCCGGCGGCGTACGATGTCCTTGACTCCACTCTGGCCATACATCTTTCGCGCGCTTAAAGGCCTTTCACGCGAGGCAACGGTCGCGCTCTCGAGCCAGCCGTCAAGGCGGTTGTCAGCACGGTCGCGGAGCTTCGTCGCGAGCCGGCCGCGCGGAGTCGTCGCAAGGAGGTCCTTGTCGGCCCATTTGGACCGAATTGGGCCGCAAGTCTCAATACGACGAAGTTTGACGCCCCTAATAACCCCCGAGAACTGGACAATAAAAACGGTTACTGTGGGTCAGAAACTGCGAATTGAGCTCCTAATACGGCATTGTCAACGGGATGCATGCATTCGAATTCATCTTCTTCCCTTGTGGCCTGCCTCTCATCACAACCGAGCGGTGCCACATGTGGTTTGGTTGGTTCCGTTGCGTTCCCATACTCGCAATGTGTCCAAAACCCTCTCCCAACTAATGACACCTAAACTCCAATTGAGCCGCTCTACAAGGACAAATGCAGAATACACCGCGCGATCTATATGCGGCTCTGCTCGTCTGAACTCTGATCGGACGTGTGCTTGATCCGATACGGATCCATGGCTTGATCTCGAATCACCGTCCGGTCGGACTTTTTCAATCTCGCTATACGAAGCTGCGCGCCGCGTGTTACTGCAGCTCACACCACTCACACTTCTTGCAGGATCTCCAGGAACATGCGGCCCTGACACACAAACACTTGGGACAATCCGGCCGCATCCCGGTGACGCGTTGTTGCCTCTCGAGTGCGGCGCGCCGATTGTGCCCCTCGCTGCCCCCTTCGCCCGCGCAGCGGGAGCGTGTCGCCGTCGCCCACGCCGCTGCGGACGGGGACGGCGGCGACGACACCGCGCGCCTCACGCGACCGCCTCAGCAACGAATTTCGAAACGGCCATATCGGCGGAGCGCACCGTTAGCCGCATACCCACCGCCTTGGGCGTGTCGACGCGCAGGTTGACGATGGCAAAGACCTGCACGCCGCCGAGGAAGAGGCCCGACACGAGCACCGTGTGCGTGCGCGAGCCGTCGGGGATTTTCTCGGAGCCATCGCACGGCTGCATGCCCAGAAAGGAAACGACCTCGGTCATGGCCGCCTGGAGCGATGGGTATGTAAGGCTGAAGGTCTCAACCACCTCCGCGTCCGCGCCCACCGTCGACCACACCTCCCGGAAGTCGACGACTGCCAACGGCTTCATAAAGTCCGCCGCCGCGAGCTCGAGCTCCTCGAGATTATACTGGTCATCGTAGCCAGTCTCGCTCGGATCCGGTTCTTTGCCCGGCTCGACATCCTTCACGATGTACTTGAGCGTGCACGCCATCGAGCCCACAGGTACGCCCTCGACGCGGCGCAAGCACACGAAGCAGTCCGCGGGCGTGCCGTACGGCAGCGACTCGCACTTGAGCTCGCTGTCGAGCACGAGGCCAGGCGTGTTCGTCAAGTCCACCGCGATGGTCACCTGCTCAAGCAGTTGGTCCTCGAGCGTGTTGTTGAGCTTGAACTGCAGCAGCAGGTGCGATGCGTACACGTGCTTTATGCACTGCACCTCGTACTCGGTACCTGTCTCCGAGAGCGCCACCGGCTTTGACGACGCGAAGCGCTGCCCCACGTGCACGAACTGCGGCAGCTTCGACAGCAGGTCCGCCTCCCCTTCGCTCGACTTCAGTTTGCTCGCCGGAGGAGATACGATCTCGTCGGTGACGAAGCCGCTCAGCCCGCCGCTCGCCGCCTTCTCCGCCGCCGCCTGCGTGCGCATCTGCCGCTTGAGCATCTCGGCGTCCACAGTGACGGCGCTCAGCGAGAAGGGCTCGTCCGTGCCGCCCTCAATGGCCATGTACTCCCTGCAGCTACGCTCGATGGCCTCGAGGGGCACGGGCAAGGGCTCGAGCATCGTCTTGCCGTCCAAGCCGCCCAGGCCGGAGCGCCCCTCCTGCAGCCCCTTGAGCAGCGCCACGAAGAAGGTCACGCGGTCACGCACCTCATCGTCGTTGTCGTACAGGCAGCGCTGGAGCAGCACGATCACCGACGGGCGGAGGGTCTCGAGCTGGATGCCAAACTTGGCGAGCGCCGAGATGGCAGAGGCGCGCACGGTGGCGTTCTCGAGCACCACGCGGTTGTAGATGAACCGGATGTACTTGGAGGGCTCGCCAGTGCTCGGACCCTCGACGCCGATCAGGTGGAGGATCTGGGTCGAGAGGAGCGTGAATTCACAGTCCTCGATGAACTCGCACAGGTGGCCGAGGCCGGCCTCCTTGGCCTCGGGCACGCGGGCGATGATGACCAGGATGGTGTCCACGATCGCCTTCTTGTACTGGAACCCGCCCTCCTCGCGCAGCACGTTCGAGAGGAAGGTCATGAGCACCCGGTGCTTCTGAGGAAACTTGAGGCACATGGCGCGGATGGCGTCGACGACGACGATCTTGAACTCGTCGGCGATCTCGCTCATGAAGGAGGTGATCTGCTTCATGAGGCGCTCGACGCCCGACTCGGAGCCCGTCTTGAGCAGCGTCGTGATCGCGAGCGTCGCGATCGACCGGTTCGAGTCGTTGATGAGCCCCTCCATGTCCATGTTGCACGGCGTCACCGCGAGCGGGTGCACCATCGCCACCTTGTTGAGGGTGCGCACGGCGGCGAAGCGCAGCGACGGCTTGGGTGAGCAGAGGAAGAGCTGCAGCACGGTGACCGCGGGCGCGAGCTCGCGCTGCGTCACGCCTGTCAGCGAGCAGATCGCGGTCGCCGCCTCGTAGATGACCATATCCGACTTGTGCCGTAGCGCCGACTCGAGGTAGTCGTAGAGCGCGCGGTCGCGCTGCTCCGCACCTTGCTCCTCCATGACGCCCCTGGCGTAACGGATGAGCAGGCACTGCGCCATCGGCGACTTGAGCGGCGTGCGCGTGAGCGACGCGACCACCTTGGACACCGCCAGCCGGTCCTGCCGCTTGATCTGGTTCAGCAACGCCAGCGCGTGGTACTGCACCGACTGGTTGTCCGACTGCAGCGCCGTCTGCACCTCGTTGACCCATCGCTTCACGACCTCGCCGTTGACGCTCATCAGGTGGATGCCCGACACGAGCGCCGAGGCCGCCACGAACGCGTTCCTATCCACGAGCGCCTCCTTGAGATGGCGTTCGATCTGCGCGAGCAGCGTCGGGTCGGTCGCCGCGATGATGGCGCCGAGCACGCGGATGGCGTTGCCGCGGTTGAGCTCAATCTTGGAGTTCATGTCCTTGGTGAGCGTCGCGCATACGATGATGACCTCCTCGGGGCTCGGCTTGAGCTCCTTGAGCATCAGGTACAGCAGCCGGCGCATCTGCGCGTCCTTGTTTTGCAGCAGCTTGGTCACGCCAAAGAAGATGTCGGTCGTCTCGAGGCGCGAGAGCTTGTCGCCTTGCGAGAGCAGCCAGAGGATCTTGGTGAGGATCGTGATGCACTTGCGCGGGTTGAGCTCGCGATCATTGAAACAGCGGCTCTCCTGCAGCACGGTGCTCTTCTCTACCCCTCTAAACGGGCTGTACGACTCGTCCTCGTCCTTCTTCTCACCCTTGGTCATGGAGCTCACCGCATCGCGCATGCTCTGCACCCATTGAGCCCCCTGCGACGCCACGTCCGCAGGCGTCGCAGGCGCCGCCGCAGACGCCATCGTCGCGCTCTCTCTCTCTGACCCGCGCTGCGCGCACGCAGCACTTGCGACAAAAGGCCGCTTTGCCCTCAGCACAAAGTTGACGCGCTCTCGCGAGCTCTTTTCGGGAAGCCCACGGCGTCGGGGGTAAGATGCCAACCCTCGAGGTCGCCGTCCCCGAAGGCTGCCTGCCGGGCGACGAATTCACTGTGGAGTGGGAGGGCACACACCTCGCCGTGCGCGTGCCCGAGGATGGTTACGCGGGCATGCTCCTCGCGGTTGACGTCCAGCCGACCGAAGAGGTGGAGGTCATGATTCCTGAGGGCTGCTTCGCGGGCGACGAGGTCAAGGTGAGCCATGAGGGCACCACCTTCTTCGTGAGCATCCCCGAGGGCTTGGGCCCGGGCGACAAGATCCTCGTGCGGCGGCCGAAGATCGAGCTGGAGAATCATCTCTTGGATCTCGAAGCGTTACAACTGGAGGATGCCGAGGAGGTCATTGAGGAGCATCTAGCAGCTCCGGCCAAGGGTGCTGAGAAGCAGGGAGCAGCAGCGTCGCCGGCTCGCGGCGAGAGGCGAGAGCGCTCAACGGCCGCCAACCTGGGCACGGTCGGCTCGGGCGTTGCATCGGGCGCAGGAGCGGAGGGCGAAGGTCTGCCGAGCGCAGGAGCGGAGGGAAAAGGGCTCTCGCTCTCGCTCTCGATCTTCGGCGGCTTCACTCTCTCTCTTGCGGTGCAGACGGCGCCCAAGTGGCCGATCGGCTCGACGATGGAGGTGTATCGCACTGACGGGGAGTGGTCGAGGTGCATCATCAAAGAATACGACTGGCGCGGGGTCACCTACACGGTGCAGCTCACGGATCTTCGGATGAAGTATTTTGTGGAGGAGGAGGACCTGAGGATGCCGGGCAGTGGGTACTTGTAGGATTGCGCCCCCCGGGGCACGAGAAACCGTTCCACATGACAGTGGACACGAGCAGAGCGCCTCGGCGCGTCGTCCTGGGCGGTTGTGTCCCGGTGTAAGAGGCTCGTTAGAAAGATACCAAACCGGTATCTCGCTCAAACAAAGGGCCATGCTATGCCAAGCTCTCCAAATGCCATCCTGTCTCCGCACCACGAAATGGACAACGAGGAAAATGCGAGCACCTACAAGTAGGGGTGCGCGACTGTGCACGGGATTGGTGCTCGGTCAAAAGTGTGCCATCGGCGGACGTATGCTCGAGCACGTGTTTTGTGAGGAGGCCTTCAAGCTGATTGACAAGGATGGCAATGGCGTGCTGACCCGCCCGGAGGTACGTGCTTTGGCACTTCGTTTTGCGACAATATTGCTGGCTCACACACGCGTCCCGGCTCCGCACAAACACAGGTGATTACAGCGCTGATGAACGACAACAACGTGGCCGCAGTACTGCAGCTTCCGCCGCAGATTCGCCAGGAGGATGGCAAGCGCGAACGCTTCGAGAAGCTCTTCGAAATGATGGACAAGGACGGCTCAAGAGGCGTCGACCTCAACGAGTTCCGCTCATTTTGGGTGACGCACGTGCTTCCGCAACTGAAGGAGACGGCCCGGCAGGCGGCGGAGGAGGAGGCGGCCCAGCGGGCAGCGGAGGAGACAGCCCGACAAAAGGTTGAGGAGGAGGCGGCGCGAGAGGCGGCAGCGCGAGCGGCGGTCGAGGCGGCGGAGGAGGCGGCGGCGAAGGAGGCAGCGGCGAAGGAGGCAGCGGCGGCGCAGGCGGCGTCTCTCTCAGCTCTGCCCCCCTCGGGTGGCTCGTCGCCCAACGTTGCCGCTGCGATACTCGTGCATGGGGACCTTGCCGCTGCGCGAAGCCTACGGCCGAAAGCGCCGCAACCAGCGCCGCCCCCACCGCCGCCGGCCAGCGTGTGCGAGGAGTACAATCCCTTCACAGGAGAGCGGATGGCCACTGCGCCGCGGCCGCCATTCAATCCTATTATGGATCGGAGCCCCGAGGCGCTTGCGGAGGAGTGCGTAGCTGCTGTCATCGGGGGCGTGGCCACGTCGATGAGCGGCGTCGCGGGCGCCTCAGCGGGCGCAGCGGCCGCGGGCGTCGCCACCTCGATGGCGCACGCTGCCGCGGCCGGTGTGGACCTGCGGGGTCTGGACACGTGGACGGCCATCGCCATCGCGGCCGCCACCTCGGCCGCCATCGCCACGGCCACATGTGCGGCTGGAGGGCCCTTGGCTGGGCGCGCCGCCGCAGCCGTGGCCGGCTCCGCTGCGGCCGCCACCACCGCCGCCGCGATGGGCGCTCGGGGGGACGCGACGCCGGGGGCAGCCCTCGCCGCCGCCGCCGCCGCCACGAGCGCAAGCGAGGCGTTACAGCTGGCAGAGCCAATGATGAGGGCGCCAGTGCCCCCTACGACGTCAGTTCGAGCGCTCCGCGCGGTCGAGCATGCCACGGGGCGCATCTCCGCGCTCGCGGAGCGTGCAAAGGCCTTCCGGCACGCGGCCGAAAGGCTGCATGCTGAGCGCCGTAGTGAGCACGCGGCCGAAAGGCTGCATGCTGAGCTGCATGATGGGCGCCGTAGTGAGCACGCGGCCGAAAGGCTGCATGCCGAGCGCAATGCCGCCACAGACGTGGATACGCGGATACGAGCACACGCCGGCCTGTCGGGCCGCCAATTTGGCGGCTCCGCAGCCTTAGGACCGCCCATGACGCCGCCCCGATCGAAAGCCGGGAAGTCCACAGCGGCGAGCCGCCGGCAGGCCTACTCCGACGCCTCCTCCCACGCCTCCTCCGCCCGGATGGCCCTCGAACACCCTGTGCGAGTCGAGCGGCAGGTGTACGGTAGGGCACCTTTCAAACTGTAGGAGTCCCAGGAGTCATGTAGAGTGAGGTCCGCAGGTCCTCGCGCGTTTCGCGCCAAGCTGACAAATGTGTATGAACGTGAAGTTCAAGGTCGCGCGCGATGGCTTTCGCCGATGAAGACGATTTCGACGAGGCCAACGGGCTCACATTCGATGAGTATCTACGCGCACACCGTGCGGAAAGTCCTGCTCGCAAGGCGATCTTCTCTCCGCCGTTGGAGCTGCGCCAATCGATCGAAGCGGCTGCGGAGCGCATCGCCAAACGCCGAGAGGAGCGCAAGCAGGAGGAGCTTGCGCGGCTGCGATCGTTGATGGCGGGCGCCACCAGAGCAAAGGAGTTGCCCGTCTCGCCGCGGGTGCCACGCACTCTCACGACCCACGAGCCTGAAGCTCCTCCCGCACCACCGCAGCCTCCATCGGAGCAGATGTCAATGGCGCCGTTGTCTTCCCACGCTCCTGCGCCTCAGCGCATACGCAAGCACACGTCGTACCTGACGCCAGAGAAGCCTGCCCACGCTCGTCCTCCTGCTGCCCCATCACTACCCGTGCCGCAGTTTTCGGAGCTGCTGCCGCCGCCGCCGCCGCCACCGCCTGCCCCCGTCGTTACCGCCCGGACCGCCGCCTCCGTCGCCTTCTGCTCCGCCAGAGCCGCCGCCCTCTCCTCCTCAGCCCTCTCCTCCTCAGCCCTCTCCTCCTCAGCCCTCTCCTCCTCAGCCCTCTCCTCCTCAGCCCTCTCCTCCTCAGCCCTCTCCACCGCCGCCGTCCACACCGTCACCGAGTGCACCCCAGACGAGATCGCTTGGTTGAGCGGCTGGCAGCGCGGCTGGCGCACGCGCCACGTGCTGCGCTCGCGTGCGGGCGAGTCGCTGCGACAGCAGATGCGAGATGTGCGCGAGATGCTCTCGGACATCGCATCTCGCGGCATGCCACCCGTCGAGGTGGCGATGCTCGAACAGCTGCGTGCGCAGGCTCGCCGGCAAGTGGTGGAGCTCATTAGGCTCTGTCAGCGGCCGGTACCGAAGCCCATCAAGGGCGCAGGACGGAGCCGCCAGGCAGGGGCTCACACGAGCAAGCTAGTGCGCCGGGTCGCCGCGCCCGCCGCGCCTGCAACCACCGCCCGTGCAGCCGCCGCCACCGCCCGTGCAGCCGCCGCCACCGCCCACGCCGCCACCCACGCCGCCACCGCCCATGCAGCCGTCTCCGAGGGCGGTGGGACTTCGTTTGATCGCTGGGCTCGGTCGGTGCCGCTCCCGGTCGGATTCCCACAGCCCGACGACAACGACGACGACGCGCCGGCAGAGCCTTCGGAAGGCCGAGCTGGCAATGACACCGCCTCGCGTGGATTGCACCGTCGCCTTGCTGCCGCAACGTCCGTGGTCGACGCTGCACGTGTCCCAAGCGCTTCGTTGACATTACTCAAGTCGCGTGGCAAGCACCCCGCACAACCCGCGCCCGCCGCACCCACCGTATCCACCGCATCCGCCGCGCCCGCCGCGCCCGCCGCACCCGCCGCACCCGCCGCATCCACTGCGCCCGCCGCGCCCGCCGCACCAGCCGCGCCCGCCGCACCCGCCGCACCCGCTGCTTCGTCAGTGGGATTCGGTGGCGCGAGGTGGGCGCTGGAGCCGTCGGGCGCTGTGGCGAGCACTCCAGCCGCTGAGGCGACCAAGGTGAGGAAACCCTTCCTCACACGCAAGTCGTTCAATTTACAACCGTCCAAGGTGGACTTCAGTAACGTCAAGTCCCGCGTGAATGCGCCGCCTCCGCCGCCGTCGCAGGCCGTCTCCACGCAGACGGGCGCGTCGATGCCCGTCGGCTCGGCATCGGCGCCGTCCACCTCGCCGATGACCTCGACCAAAGCAGACAGCCACAAACGGCTCGTACTGCAACGGCGAGGGCCACCCCCAACTGCCGCCGGACCACCTGCCGCCGCGCCACCTGCCGCCGGACGCCGCGGCTCCACGTCCACAGCCACTGCCTGCACTTCCTCCTCGGCGTCCTTGTCCGTTCGTGTGCTTGCAGCCACGGCGCCTGCAGCCTCCGCCACGGCGCCTGTAGCCTCAGCCTCGGCGCCTGCCGCCTCGGCGCTTGCCGCCTCGGCGCCCGAAGCTGTTGCTGCTCCAGCTCGGCATCTCGTAAGGCACTCGCCTCACGGCACTCGCCCTGCCGTCAGTGCGACTACCCTCTCCATGTCACAAGCCACCTTCAGCGCTGCCGCCGCAGGCGCGCCTCCACCGCCGCTGCCGGCACCGGCGCATGCCTTCAGCACTGCCGCCGCTGGCGCGCCTCCACCGATGCCGGCAGCGACGCATGCAACTTCGGAGCCTTCATCGCCTCGCCCGTCGCCTCGGCCGTCGCCGTCCCTGCCGCCGCCGCCGCCACCGCCACCGCCCGCGTCCGCGTACACCCTCTCCCCATCCTTAACTGGAGGGGCGTCACCGCGGCGCCTTCCCTCGGCATCCGTGGGCGTGCCTCGGGGCGCACACGGAGCCGCACACGGCCTCGGGGCGAGCGTGCCCAGCCTCGGTCCCCCATCCGCCCTTCGGCCGCCCTCACCCCATCGGCCGCCCTCACCCCATCGGTCGGCTTCACCCCATCGGCCGCCCTCACCCCATCGATCGGCATCGGGAGGCTCGAGCCTGGTGTCACCTCTCGCGGGCGCGGTGGTGCCCACGACGGCGCCCATACCGGCGCCCACGACGGCGCCGTCGCCAGGACGGTCGCGCACCGCGCTGGGGCAACGCTCCCCGCTGGGACAACGCTCCCCGAACGAGGGGACAGCCGATGCCTCGGCCGCCGCCGCCGCCGCTGCGAGTGCCATTGCGAGTGCCATGCGGGACAGCCCGGCCGCCCTGTCACCTGGGGGCTGGCCCGCTGAGTTCTCAAAGCCGGCGGCTAAGGCCGTGATCGGCGAGGGGGCGTCTGCGGTGGCGGCGCGCGACACCGCCCACGACGGCGCCCACGACGGCGCCCACGACGGCGCCTCGTGGCTTTCGGGGCGCCGTGCTGAGCGCCTCGCGATCTTGGCGCACCTCGAGCGCGACACGACGCGTCTCTTGCCGGCCGACGCGGCTCTGGCCCGGAGAATGGCCTCACGCAATGCTGCGGGCACAGGCGCCGCCGCCAGTGCGGCCTTTGCCAGCGCGCTCGTCAGCGCGGCGGGGGTGGCCGCGGCAGGGGCGGCGGCGCCAATCGGGGCCGCGGGTAACGACTTCCGAGAGGGGGCACCCACGACGGCGCCAAGCGGGGCCGCGGGTAACGGCTTCCGCGACTTCCGAGAGGGGGCGCGCTTAACAGGCTCTGCCATCTACGAGGCGACCCACGGCCTGACGAAACCCGCGGCCGGCTGGACCATCCCCCCGGCCGGGCTGGGGGCAGGACTCTCGGGGCAGGTGCTGGAGCTCCGGTGCCCGGATTGCATGCTGATTGCCATTGATTGTCACTGATTGCATTATGATTGCATCCCTCATCAGGTGCTGGAGCTCCGGTGCCCGGATTGCATGCTGATTGCCATTGATTGCCGCTGATTGCATGATGATTGCCTCCCTCATCAGGACGGCGAGCGGCTCCCGGAGATCCTCGAGGGGCTCGCCCATCGGCTCGGCCTCGCTCTCGAGCCCCCGCCCCTCGAGACGGCGGGCCGGCGACGAAACTAGTGACGAAACTGACCTCGCGTCGGCGGGCCAGCGACGGGGCGCGTGACGAAACTGACCTCGAGACGGCGGGACAGCGACGGGGCGCGTGACCTCCTGGGAAGGAGAAGCGCTTGTTGACGAGTTTAGTGACGACTGACGAGTCCGGGAAGCGAAGTGCCACGAAGGGACGACTGACGTCTCCAACGGCGTCGGAACGCGGGCACTCTCTCGAGTTGCACGATCCGAGGCGAGAGCCGAAAGCGAGACGGCGTGCGGAAAAGTATAATTTATGAGACGTTCTGGAGTCATGTCTTGTTCGTCGCGTCCATGCAGCAACATGTGTCTTCTCGTCATACATGACAGACCACGCGAACTCGACTCGTCACTGAGAGGGTGTTCAGCATCCGGCGCATGCATACCGGCAAATTCACGATCGTCATTTCCTCATCAACTACAGTCAGTTCACCAACTTCACCATATGTATTCACCCTGCCAATCGGCCTTCTAGACCCCCGCAATGGCGGTTGACCCTAGGGATGCCCACAGCGCGGCGGCATCGAGCAGGGCGGCGTTGATGCCGCTCCACGAGCAGTAGTGCACGCAGTCCAAGCTGTATGACTCGTTGGCACTGCGATTGGCGCCGAGATGGGCACCCATATGGAGCTCGTGCAGAGCTCGCGTCAGAGCCCATCCATCGAGGATCCCCACCGCGTTCGAGTTGGTCTCCACGTTCGGCTTCGCCTTCGGGTCGTTTGAGAAGGCGCTGGCTAAGCGGGAGATGATCGCGGGCTTTGGCCTCGTGCCGGTGGCGGGGCAGGAGGGGCCTACGGACGGACCCGCAGACACCGAGGGGGGGCGCTCGCCACGGCGCGTTCGCGCGTACAGCCCATCGGAGGTGGCGAAGTGAGTGGCGAGTGTTTCTCGGTAGAGAATTTGAGGGCATCGCGGATGGTGCGAGGCAAGGCCTCGTAGGGCAAGCGCGTCTTCCCAGAGCACATCTTCACAGCTGCTCAGGTTCGCCTTCGGCCAGGCGAGCTGCCCGATGCGGAGGCAGCTCTCCGTCTGCCCATTCGCATCCGCACCCAAGAACCATGCTCCCATGTTCACCATTGCGAGGTCGTGCGCGCGTGTCTGGTTGCTAAGAATCAGCCGGAGCAACGCCCCCGAGGTGGTCTGTGCACGCCTCGATTGGGGGTCGAGGTACCAGGACAGAGTGCCAGCGGGGATCAAGCAGAGCCGGATCGCTGCGGAGCCGAGCCGTGTCTCGGCGCTCGCACACTGCACCTTCCTGCCCATACGAGCGTCGGAGTAGGAGGTGCTCCAGCTCCATGGTTGAGAGGCCCAGCGCCAGGTTCCGTGCGCTGGACCCAGGGTGCGGAACAGGTACGGAACAGGTGGCCCTGGCCTCGGCTCAGCTCCTGCGCGATTCGACAGAAGGCCTCGGCTCCCATCTGCGCCGTCACGGAATCGCCAATCAGCCAGAGGGTGCGTAGCTTGTTGGTCTCGGAAGCGTTGTCGCGAGGCAAGAGTGCGCGGCTGAGCTCTGGCACCGTACAATTGCTAGCGGCTGGCGTCCATGCGACGCCGTGCGCGGACAGCTGCTGGGGGCTGCACGCATACGTCCACTCCGCCGGGTTGGAGCAAAAATGGGCTTCGCTGAATACCGCCTTTGAGATTCGTTGCTGAGGATGGCTCACCCAGCGTCCCTCTTGCAAAAAGTTCTTGGCCTCGCATATGGGCATGGCGACACTGAGGTCGCCCGCCTATCGCCCGCCCGACTGATCGAGCCACGATACGGTCGCCGCTTCTTCAGCGGTCAGTCAGCTCGTGAATCCGAACTGCCGAAATCTCATGCATGCTTGCCGGACAAAGCTTGCTGGACTTTGAAGAGCTGTCTTCTGCTCTTGCCAGACGAAGCTATCCGGATAGGCAAAGCTTGCTGGACTCTAGGACAAAGCATGCATGACAAATGTCTCGAACTGTTTTGTATTCATCCTGTTTGGAGAATCTGTCGGGTGCATAGCTATTCAGGATAACTCTTCGGAGTAATTCATATTGGGCGAGCGGAATCTATATTCCGAACAGAGTTTCCACAGGCTTCCAGTTTTTCCACTACCAACAGCTTCCAACAGCAATGCTGCCGGCGCGAGGAGTCCTCTTGTGGATTGGGCTCTCGTACATCGGGCTCTCGTATGGGCAGCCGCCGGAGCCGCCGGAGCCGCCACCGACCTCGTCGACCTCGTACATGAATGAACCGCCTGAACCCCCTTTTGCGCCCAACCCGTCCCCTGCACCCTCGAGGCCACCGTTGGCGCCAGGCTACGCGTCATCGTCGATTACGGTGTGCGAAAACATCTGCGTGGGTGAGTTTGGCAATGATTGGGCGAGCGATGGATTTTGCGACGACGGCGGCCCGGGTTCGGATTATTCCGATTGCGGAGCTGGACTCGGCTCCGATTGCGAAGACTGCGGCCCGCGTGAGAGCGATGCCCTCCGGCTGTGCACCTCGTGCCCCATCGAATGTAACCAACTTGGCAACGCCAGCCGATTCCCTCGAGATTGGTGCCTCGAGGGCATGTACAACGAGATGGCAAGAGAGGCATCGGAGAACCCGGATGCGGTGCAGCCCACGTGCCACCGGCAGTGCAACAACTGGCAGTGCCTCCACGACGGGGGCGACTGCACACTCGCCCAGGCACTCGACGTGTGCCGACCCCTCCAGAAGAGACGAGCCAATCTGCTCAAGACGATCCCACCTAACTCAGCGACTGCACGCGCGCCCGTTGAGTTCAGCGTGTCCAAGATGGCGCCCTTCCGCCCGACTCTGGACACGGGGAACAACCAGTGGAAGCTCGAGCTCGAGATGACGATCTCCCTGCGCTGGGCCGACTCGCGCCTGGTCAGCGTGCCGTGTCGGCTCAAGTTGGGCGACATGCTGTCGCTCGCGCCGGGCACGGCGGCCGCGGTACGTGAAGCGCAAGAGTCCGACCGGTCGATCATTTGGATGCCGACGCCGAAAATCAACGACTCGGCCATCACCTATCGGGCTGATCCGTCTAACGTGGCGCCCGGCTCGATCAAGAATGAGGTCTCGGAGGCGACCTTCACGTTCACCGGAGGCGCAACGACGCCTTGGATTGGCGCCGGGCCGGGCGGCTCGACGCATTGTGTGGACTGCGCGCATCAGACCTTGAGCTTCACGTGGGCCATCGGCATCGAGCCCCTCCTCTTGTTCGACTTCTACCCCTTCGATCATCAGCAGTTCACGATCCGCTTTGACCTCGGCGAGCAGGTCGACGCCTTCTCCTGCGAGCACTTGCTGAGCGACAAAAGCTCACTTTTCGCAACGCTCGAGGCGGAGGGAAACTTAGACTCGTTGCTCCCCTTCACCGACGAGTACTCTTGGAACACTGGTGCCGCAGAGCCCCTCAGCGCGCATCATCCGAAGGGCGACGGTGGCGCCGTCGACAAGGGCAAGTGCGACATCACGTTCAAGGTGAAGCGTGACACCTCGATCATCTTCTTGAAGGTGATCATCCCGACGATCATCGTGGTGTACGTGGGTCTACTCGCTGTGCTGCTCCGAGCGGAAGACCACTCGGGCGACCGCGCCGCGCTCCTCGGCGTGTCGCTGCTCATCAACATGGTCAACATCGAGCGCGACAATGGGATCGGCAAGCTCGCGTACTCGGTGTGGTTCGACACGTTCAACCTCTCGCAGATCATCATTATCGTGATCGCGGTGATCGAGGGCCTCATCGAGTATAGGCTCCACATCGCGGGCAGGGAGTTGGAGTGCCTTATCCTCCAATCCGTCTGGTCGTGGCTCCTGCTGGTGGGCTTCTACCCGCTGATGACGGCGGCCATCATCCTCGGCGGTGCCGACCTACCGGAAGGGGCCCTCGCCTGCTGGATCCTCATGGGTATCTGCTTCTTCATCGCTCTGTGCGTGGGTTACTATCGGATTAGAATCGGGCGCGTGCGGCGGAAGCAGGCACTCAAGAGACTGTTTGATGCCGACACCCGAGACCCTGAAGATTTCATGCACCACTTCACTGCAGCCTTCGAGGCCTTCGACGAACTCGGCGCGGGCGTGCTCCATATCGACGTGGCGCGCGAGCTCTTCAAGGCGGCGATGAATCGGGACTATGACGGCGATGGTCAGGTCACGGGTTTCGAGCTCTTTTCGAACTCGATGGACGAGGCGCGCAAAGTCGCCACCGCCACGGGCGGCAAGCTCTCCATCGAAGCATGCGAAGACCTTTTCGCAAAGCTTGGGGTGACCAAACCTGGGGGCTCGATCCGCGGGGGTGACACCGACACCGTAGCGACGAAAAATGGAGGACCCTCTAGCCGCCGCTATTCGAAGCCAGAGACCGTCGTCCCTGTCACTCCCCGGGGAAGTATCTCCACGGCCGAGGAGACGGAAATTCAGTCGATGAAAACCGAGTAGCACGGCATGGGCATCGGCGCGGGGAGCAGGCACAGCGGCTGCAGGCACAGCGAGAGGCGGAGGCGGGAGTACTGTACGACGAGATACAACGGCAGGAGATGTGTGATGGCATGCACATCGGCGCGGGGAGCAGGCACAGCGGCTGCAGGCACAGCGAGAGGCGGAGGCGGAGGCGGGAGTACTGTACAACGAGATACAACGCAACGGCAGGTGAGATGTTTCATGTTTGATGGCATAGCTCTTGCATGTTGGAAGGACGAGCAGGCCAAGCTCTCCGCCCGACATGGATGTTGGTGCTCCCGGCGTTCCCGGATGCGTACAACGGGTCGAAGGTGCATGCAGGCATTGCATGCAGGCACGACGTGCAGCGTGAAATAAGCGGACCAAGAAAAAGTAACGTTGCCGGCCGCTCTTACCCTCTTTCATACATTGTAGACAAGGCTTGCATTTGTGCATGCATGCGATCCATACTGGTGCAGCGTCACACCGGACAACGTCTTGAACGCAACGCAACCGGAGCGGAGACGATCCACAGTCTCCACATCACATGTGTGAAACACCGAGTGCTGCACCACACGTACGGACTACACGACTACGTCATGACAATCATGTAGAGCCAATGGCGTTTCATGCGCCTTGCCTTGTGTGGTGCAATCGCATTCTGATTTGTGAAGGGCGCACGCGCAGTACGCACGCGCCCTTGCCCAGCCCCCTGCGCGAGATCCTCGCAGCGACGGAAGCGGGCTCAGCGGTGTCGGCGGCGCGTCGGTCATCACTTGCCGAGCGCGCCCTCAGTCTCGACCTTCCACTGGAACACGGCGCAGTCGCTGCCGCCGGTCGTGATCACGCGGTCGTTACTCCAGGTGAAGGAGATGTTGGTCACGTGGGACGAGTGACCGCCGTAGACGCGGCACGCGGCGCGTGGCACTATGCACGGATAACGGAAGAGTTTCACCTTGCCGTAGTCGTCGGCGGTGGCCACCAGGCATGGCTCTGTGACCGCCTCATCGCCCGGTTTCCGATTGGTGCGCGCGCACGCGTTGATGTCGGTGCCGTCCGCACCTTCGGGCCAGATGCCGCGCAACGCCCAGCCAAAAGTGCACGACTGGGTGGCCCACTTCGCGTTGCGCATGGTCGAGCTCGTCTTCTCTTGATGAGGTCGCCACCGGTACTGCGGCGGCTTCGTCCCAGGGACCGTGTCCCACAGTTGCCAGTACAGGAGCTCGTGCGCGCCGCAGTTGGACTGCAGGCTGCGCGAGTCCGTCGACCAATCGAGATGCGTCACAAAGGAGGAGTGGCCGCGCAGCTCGGCGACCTTGCGGAACTTGGCCCCCTCGGCCTTACCCCCCTGCGGCGCCTCATAGACGTCTATGAAGTTGTCCGCGTTCCCCACAGCGATCCAGCGCCCGTCGGGCGAGAACTTGAGGTCGGCGACGCGCTCGTGGCGCGTGTGGTCGGGCTCAAAGGCGAGCCCGAGGTCTTCGCTCTCGAGAACGAGCCACTTGCCCTCGGTCGTGCCCTTCGCCTTGCCCTTGGACGAGCCGAGCCCGACCGCTATGTACTGGCCGTCCGGCGAGTAGCACACACAGCGGATCGGGCCGTCTATCTTGGCCATCGCGCGCAGCGAGCGGTTGTCGAGGTCCCATACGCGCAGGGTCATGTCCTCAGCGGCCGTGCAGAACTCCTGCTTGCGCGGATGCGTCGCGAGCCCCCACGTCTCCTCATAGTGGCCCTGCACGTAGCAGAAGGGCGCCTCAGCAGAGTCAAACGTCACCTCGTAGATCTCGTTGCACACGGTCCCGACGAGGAGATTCCCCTTCTCGTCGCCGCAGAGCGAGTGCGCCGCCGCGGGCCTGCCGCGTTTGGGGTGCGCCTTCTCGAGCTCGCCGTCGTCATTCTTGAGCGGCGGCCCCTGCAGCTCGGGCGTCACCCACTGGTTCAGGTCGTACGACTTGAGCGGCTTGTAGTTGGGCCACTGCTTGGGTGCGTGTGGGTCCCAAGTATGAGGCTCCCACAGGTGCAGCCAGCCGTCGTCGCCGGACGAGACGAGCACGTGCTTCCACGGATCGTACCACAAAGCAGTCACCTTACACTGCTCGCGCGAGTGCTCGGCCATCACAGGATGCGCGAGGACCGCCACGTCCATCGCCTGCTCCGCGAAGCGGAATATGTACCCCGTCGCCGAGCCGCAGTACGTGACGCCGTCGGTGCCGAAGGCGACGGCCATCAGATCGCACGCGCCCACCTTGCCAAAGACGCCCTTCTTGGCCCAGATCTTGCTCTCGTGTGCCGAGATCTTCGCATCTTTAGAGTCCCCAGGCGCCTCCTCCACGCCCTCCTTGATCCCAAAGAAGCGGATGAACTTGCGTCCGACGGCGACGATGTGGTCCGTCACCGGGTTGTACGCGATTTGGTACACGTCATCGTTGTGCCCCTTGTCGAAGCCCACACGCATGTCCTCGAGCTTCTTGTCCTTGCCCCACTTGTAGATGAAGACGGTCCGGTTGTTGTCCTTTCCCATGGTCGCGAGGTACTCGCCCGACGACGAGAAGGAGACGCCGATGACAGCGCGCCTGTGGTCGCCCGAGATTTTGCACAAACATGGCAGGTTGCGCGAGCCCTTGCGATCGGGCACCGACGACCAGACGAGCACCTTCGGGTCTTTGCCCATCTGGCCGGTGCACACGAGAACCTTCTGCGGGTGCATGTCGAGCGCCGTAATGTCGTCGTCGTGCCCCATGAACTGAAGCTGCTGGTGAGTCTGAGCATCCACGAGCAGTGCACAGGCAAGCACAGGTCAGCAGAGGTCAGCAGGGGTCCGCAGAGGCACTCAGAGGTACTCGGAGGCCATCAGAGGCCATCAGAGGCCATCAGAGGCCATCAGAGGTCATCAGAGGCCATCAGAGGTCATCAGAGGCCATCAGAGGTCATCAGAGGCCATCAGAGGCCATCAGAGGTCATCAGAGGCCATCAGAGCCAATCAGCCGCTCGCCTCCTTATCATACACGATCCCCAGCGTCATCAGAGGTCATCAGAGGTCATCAGAGGTCATCAGCCGCTCGCCTCCTTATCATACACGATCCCCAGCGTCATCAGAGGTCATCAGAGGTCATCAGAGGTCATCAGCCGCTCGCCTCCTTATCATACACGATCCCCAGCGCGGCAGAGTGGTACACGATCTTGCCCTCCTTGTTGTAGAAGAGGTTGGCGCGCACGCGCCGGCTCGTGTACCCGTACACGAACTCGAGGCTCAACTTGTTCGGCTTGAGAGAGCTCAGGTCGTCGTTCTCGCGCGCGTCGTCCGGCCCAATGTAATCCGACGGCGGGTACACTAGACCCTTGTACGGCGCGTACTTGAACGGGTCGTTGAACGGGTTGTCGTCCTCGAAGAAGTTGCCGCCCTCCTCGCCGCCCACAGTTTTGAAGCGCTCCCATTCGGACTTCTTCGCGCCATGCTTTTCGCGCGTGAGCAGCGATGGACCCTTGATGGCGGTCAGCGGCGTCGGCCCGCGCTGAGGCAGGGGCTCCGAGAGCGGCCCGCCGCGCATGGACGCGTGGAAGAAGGCTGGCTGGCCAATCGCATTCTTTCGCGGGGTCACGCTCGCGCGCGATGTCGAGCCGAACGCCACGCTGCGACCGGGCGACGGCGGACGCGGCGTCGGGAAGGCCCACTGCGGCGGCGCCTCCGCGGCCGGGGCTGAGCGGCCGGCTCGGGCCGCGGGCTCACAGGGCCGGCTGCCGGCGCGCGGCGTCGCGCCCACTCGGGGCACCCCGTAGGAATGCCCGGCCTCAAGCCCGAGAAGGCGGCCGGAGACGACGAGCGCGGCGTGAGCGCCGCAACGGTGTCCGCGAGCTTCTCAATCTTTTCCATGAGCGCCTGCTCACGCTGCTGTGCCTCTGCGAGCCGCGCCTCGAGCTCGCGCTCGCGCGGGGTTTGCGGCACTGACGACATCACACCGCGCTGAATGGGCTCGAAGCGAGGAGCTTCCGCGGAGGCGTCGCCTCCTTCAGCAGGGTGGCTCACCGCCTGTGTATTCAATCGAAATTTCGAGCACGAGACGGCGCTTTACCGGCATTGGAGGTACAAGATTCCATCGAGCATTATGTTTAGAGTGCTACCGCCGGCTTCCCCACCCCCGTTTGTCGTTTCTCGTTTCGGTGGTGAGGAGCTCTTACCGGGTACTTTAGA